>VWYI01005049.1:234213-253879 GCA_013399455.1 Anthoscopus minutus
TCATGGTAATGGCCGGGTCCCGGGGGCAGGGAGTTGTGGGGCTCGGACCCGCTCCCCTAACCCGGCGGCGCCGCCGGCCTCGGCTCGCTCCGGGTCTGGTTCCTGGGCGCTCGGAGCGCTCGGGCCCGGCCGGAGCGGCAGGGAGGGCGGCTGGAGCGGACCCGCGGATCTCCGGCGGCGTGTCCCGGGGGAGGGCGGGGACCCCAGCAACCCCCGGGCTCACGTGCTGTCCCGGAGGCTCGGGGGACAGCAGCGCGCTGTTCTGGTCAGCAGCGCCCCTCGCTGCTGTCCCGGGCCTGTCCGTGCGCTTCGGCTGTGGGTGTTCCGCAATCAGGAGCACTGCAGAGTGACGGCGTTATCTTGCTTGGTTTAAGTCTATGAAGCATAGTGTTTTTTCCATTCACAGGGGTGTTTTTCTAATATCACTTTTTTCGAGGTTGAGTTCTCTATTATTTAATATTTATTTTTTCTGTGGTGTTACAGAAAAATGGAAATTACCGCTCCTCCGACATCCAAGTGTATCATGTACTGGAAAAGGAAAGTCAAGTCCGAGTACATGCGTCTGCGGCAGCTCAAGAGGTTCCAGGCAAACATGGGAGCAAAGGTACAGCCACAGCAAGGACTGGGCTGAGATGCCCCAAAAAGGCTTCATTTCAGCTCAAAGTGTCTGAGTAGTGCCAGAGGGTGTCAGCAAGGTGAATTGATAAGCTGTGCTTGACATGCAAACTGGATCAACATGAAGAGATGCCACTTCTCCTCATGCTCTTTCTTGAGCTGTGTGGGCAGCAGCTGTTGCACACACGAGGCCATTGAACAAGCACTGGTGTAACTGCAGAAAGAGCTCATTTCCAGTTGGTTTTTGCAGAACCCTTTCAGAGCTGTGGGAGTTCTCAATGGGTTTTCTTAAGTTTTGAGAGCTTCTTTCTCTCCTTTCAGGCTCTCTTTGTGGCCAACTTTGCGAAGGTTCATGAAAAGACTCAAATCCTTAATGAAGACTGGAAGAAGCTTCGAGTGCAGCCAGTGCAGCTGATGAAGCCAGTCAGTGGGCACCCATTCCTGAAACAGGTGTGCAGAGGAAAAGAGGCAGCAACAGCAAGTGGGGACTGGAACCAGGACCCCCTGACTGCGGGGTGATGCGGATCAGTTTTTGTCTGTGTCAGTGTAAGGCCATGCCTCACACTTCTGGAATGCAGAAATAGACAAAAAGTACCCCCAAGGCTTTTTCCTATGATGGAGTCCACAGAGTGGATGTGGGGCTTCTGTGTTTGTCCTGAATTTGGTTTTCCTCAGGCTATGGCAGCCTCCCAGGGTGGTTCCTCACTGACCTTCTCTATACTTGTATTCCAGTGCACTGTTGAGAGCATTTTCCCAGGATTTTCAAGCCAGACACTGTACATGAGGACCCTGAATACAGTGGCACTGGTGCCCATTATGTACTCCTGGTCCCCTCTTCAGCAGAATTTCATGGTACGTGGAAAGTGTGGGGTCTCAGTGAGGTCAGTATCTGAAAGTTGCACATTTGGGAAGTGGTTCTTCATCCCACTTGTTTCAGGCAACATCTGTTTTAGAGATGATGGTTGCTTGTTTTGTAGAATCCTATAAGCTAGCCTTATGTCCACACTACCTCACCCAGGTAGTCTCCTTTACACACGACTTCTCAACAGAGTCACCATTGTTTCACAGAATTCAAGTAGTAAATATGTTTTTTGGGTTTTGTTTGTTGTGCTTTTTCCTAAGATTTTTATTTCATTTTATATGAAGAGTTTTATCTCTTAGGCAGGTCCTTTTGTTTGTGACTGGGTTACAGTGGGATAGTACTGATGTGTCAGTGATGAGACATCTGAACCTTTGCTCTGCACTGTGTTGTTGGCAGGGCTGAGGGACCAGAGAAGCCTTGGGCACAGCCCCATTTGGGTCAGCAAACACTGCTTTTCTGAGTTGTGTCTGGTCTCTTATCAGGTGGAGGATGAAACAGTTCTGTGCAATATCCCTTACATGGGCGATGAGGTGAAGGAGGAAGATGAAACTTTCATTGAAGAACTTATTAATAACTATGATGGGAAAGTTCATGGAGAGGAAGGTAACCTGGGAGAAACCAGTTCTGTCCACTCCAGGCCAGGTTGGAGGGGCTTGGAGCAACCTGGTCTAGTAGCCTGTCCATGGCAGGGGTGGAACAAGATGAGCTTTAGGATCCCTTCCAACCCAAACCTTCCTATGGTTCTGTGATTCAGTCTCTTGCAAATAACATATCCAAGTAGTTCAGAAGTCAAGAGGTGGCAGCAGCAACCAGCTTTTTTGTGGGAACTCTCAGGTAAGCAGGATGGTGCCTGCCATTCTTCTTTGTAGGGAAAGATTCCTGCCTTTGGATACCTCACTCCATTTTAATGCCTGGAGTGCTCTGGAGCCAGTCCTCCTGTGTACAGGGATTCACAGGTGTCCTCTGGGTTGCTGAAAATGTGCTAGAGGGGGAGTAGCTCAGCAACCCTGTTCTGTTTGTTGCCTTAGCTAAGAGTTTAATCAATGAAAAGCTCTGCCTACCCCATCATAAAATTTCCCAGCGGGGAGGAAGACAGGGAAAACCAGCCTGTCCCTGGATTGCTGAAAATGATACACCACTACTGACTCTAGTGCTAAAATCCCACCTGTCCCAAAAAAACTGAGAGAAGGGCTCTGGTGGGCAGCAGAGCACATTGTCTTGTGGTTTGCCATGGCAAGGAATGAGAAAGATGGTGACACTCCCACTTCTGTGTGTTTCAGAAATGATCTCGGGGTCAGTTCTCATCAGTGATGCTGTGTTCCTGGAGCTAGTGAATGCTCTGAATCAGTACTCAGATGAGGAAGAGGAAGGACACAATGATTCGGAGGTGAAACAGGAGGATGGAAAAGAGGAGCTGCCAGTGACAAGGAAAAGAAAGAGAATTGCAGTGGAAGGTGGGTTTGGCCCCCAGAGAAGTGGGGATTGTGTTGGTCGTGTTTCTGTCGTGCCTCACCTGAGCACTGGGCACTGTTCTGCCATCACTGTGTTGTTAATGTGTCACCAAGAGTAGTTCCAGTTGGCAAGTTCTGTAGCAGAAGGGAAATGGTCTGTTCTTACTGTCCGTGGTGGACAGGAGAAGAAATCACCATCTGAAAGTGTGGTTAGAAGTAATTCAGATGAGTCATCTGAAAACCCACTTCCTGGTGAGATTAGCAGAGCTGGGTGTTATCTGAGAGGCTGTGGGATGTTTTCAAATGCTGGTCTGGCAAGCACCTGTCAGGGAGGTGTGGGTGGATGTTTCTGTGGGAGGCAGGGAGATAGATATTTTCAAATCCCTTCCAGACCTGCTTTCCATGTATTAGTGTTCCTCTTCCCTGTCCTGTGCCACCTGGAGCTCTTGTTGCCTAGAGGAAGCTCTGGTTTGTGGGATTTTCATGTGTCCTTGATGACCTTCTGAATGCTGATGGGTAATTTTGTCTTTGTCCTTGATATGTAGTAATGTGGGCAGCACAAACACCAACACTTCGGTGGAGGTAGAAAAGCACTGTCTGCAAGTTCTGCTCTGGCAGAAATAAATAGTAACAGTGCTTAAGAAAAGTTGGTGCTTCCAGCTTCCATTGTGTTGCACTGAAAGTGGCCTGGACACTGTTTCTGTAAATACTCAGCCTGGTTGCAGGACACAAGGTTTATCTGCTGTGCATGGGATCACATTTCTGTCTTACAATACAATCCTGAGCATCTCTGGAATTGCTCTGTGCAATAAGGAAAGACTCATTCGCATCAGCTTGGCTGAAGAATTTTGTCTCCTTTATATAGGTAACAAGAAGTGTTCTAAGAAGAGGTTCCCCAATGACATGATATTCACTGCTATTTCTTCCATGTTTCCTGAGTATGGCTTCCCAGAGGATATGAAAGAAAGGTAGAAAATCGCTGCACTGATTGTCCCCTTTCTCAGCAAGAGTTGAAATCTTTATTTCAGAGACCAGCACTGTGGGCTGGCTGTGCCACAAAGCTCAGTGCCTGCAGGCTCTGTGGGCAGAGCGTGTTTTGAGTGTTACAAACTGCACTTTGGCCTTGAGGCACCTGGGCCAGAGCCCGATGGGCCTAGATGGTGATGCAGGCATGTGAAGCTGTCGTGAATGGGGAAAGCACATCCCTGGGAGTTTGTGTTTGTCAACAGGTACCGGGAGCTCACGGAGGTGTCAGACCCCAACGTGCTGCCGCCGCAGTGCACTCCCAACATCGACGGGCCGTGCGCCAAGTCGGTGCAGCGGGAGCAGTCCCTGCACTCCTTCCACACCCTCTTCTGCCGCCGCTGCTTCAAATACGACTGCTTTCTGCATCGTAAGTGCCATCTCAGCCGGACGCTTCCCTAGAGCCCTTTCTCCTCAGTTTTCCTCTGCACACCTTGCTTAGTCCGTGCTGGAGTCTCTGGAGGGTGGTGCCTCATGAGTTTGCAGTGGGGCCTTAGGAGCTGACAGGTGCCCAGAAGCCTTTTGTACAGATGGCTCCGCTCTTTGCTCCCACCGATGGCAGACTGACGTGCGTGGCCGTCCCCTCTCTGCGCTCAGCACGCCGCGTCCGAGCTCCCGGCAGTTTGTGCAGTAGTCCTGCCACCACCAGACTTTGCTCTTGCTTTGCAGAAGCTCATCAGTGAAAGGCATGAATGTTTCACTGCCAAAGTCTGGACATACCCCTGTGTTTTGTTGCTTCCCTGGAACTTACAGCTTCGTCTTAGTCATGTTCCTGCGGTTGGTCCTGCCAAAGCCTTTTGGATACTGATTAGCTGCTGGACCTGCTGTTCTCCAGGTCTGAGGGCTTCTTTGGGAAGTCACAGGACTTTTTCCAGTAAATTATTTATTAAAATATATAATATTAATATGATGTGGTCTTTTTGTTTCAGTGTGAAAGCTGATCCTTCCATGGCCTCTGCTTCCCAAGCTACCTGGTCCCCTTTGTGGGTTGGAGCAGGGTTACACTGTGGGTCTGGTCAACTCAGGCCCCACTGTCAGGGGACCCCTTGGGCACACAGGCTCCTGCTTCCTGTCCCTTGCAGAGTGGGGGGAGACTCTTGGAGAATGCTAACAGTAAAGATAACTGTTACTTTTTCAGCTTTTCATGCTACTCCTAATGTGTACAAACGAAAGAATAGAGAGACCAAGATTGAGCCAGATCCTTGCGGCGCAGACTGTTTCCTCTGGCTGGTATGTTTCTGTGTCACTGCTTTAGAAACCATGAGAGAAGTTCCCTGGTCAGCTCTACTCTGCAGAGCTCTGTGAATATTTTTCACAACTTGGATGATTTTTTCAGAATTAGTTCTGGTCCAGAGGAGCATGAATGCAAATGCAGACCTTACCAGATGCCTATTATAGCAGATCTCCAACAGACTAATTCCAGAGCTGGCAGATGGGAAATTGTGTGACAGGTGATTTCTCTGGACTCAGTGCGGTGTTAGAGAAATTAAGCCTGTGGTAAAAGGAGCAGAGGGAGAAGGCAGGAGGATCCAGAGGAGTGGGCTGGGGGTTCAGGGCCAGGGAGCTTCTGATGATGGGCAGCAATTCCACAGGGAACAAAATGGAAACCTGCAACACAAGCAGCTGGCAGGGTTTGGCACTTGCTGAAGGGACCACATGTGGCCAGCCTCTTCCACCTGCTCTTAGTGATGGCGGGACAGCACTTGTCCCAAGGCCTGTGGAAAAGCCTTCCTGCATTCCCTGGTCATCTGCCACCTGTCTTGTCTTCTGCTCTGCTTGCAGGAAGGAGCCAAGGAGTTTGCTGCACTGCACAACCCCCGATCCAAGTGTTCAGGCCGTCGCCGCCGGCGGCACCACGTGGTGGGCGCGTCCTGCTCCAACACCCCGGCTGTCACTGAGACCAGGGAGGGCGACAGCGACCGGGACACAGGCAACGAGTGGGCCTCTAGCTCCTCGGGTATGGTGCCAGTCCTGAGACAACCCACTCCTCTCTGTGTGGGCAGTGAGGGCAGGCAGCTCCTTGCTGCTGGAGTTCCCAGGCTCCCCTCTGCTTCCTGCACAGCTGGAGAATTTGGAGTTAGAAGTCTGTTCCCAACAAACCTGAGGGACACCAACCTTGCCCTTGCTGCTGTGAGATGCACTGCCTTCTCCCAGGAGGGAGGAATGTTGCTAGGCAAAGCAAGAGCTTTGCTGGGAGCTGCAAAGCCCAGAGCAAGCCCTTGGTTCCTGAGCACTGTGCCTGGCCAGAAGCAGAAGTGTGTGGCTGGGAGTGCAGCACAGGGTTGCAAGGCACTATGGGAGGACCACTGCCCCCCAAAACCATGACAGCCAAGTGCCTTCTTCCAGGGCATGTTTGGCTTAACGTCTGCCTTTCCTGCCAGAGGCCAACTCCCGCTGCCAAACCCCCACTAAGCAGAAGCTGAGCCCAGCCTCCTCCCAGCTGTTTGCGGTGGAGACGCCGCAGGAGCCCGTGGAGTGGACAGGAGCAGAGGAGTCACTCTTCCGTGTCTTCCATGGGACCTACTTCAACAACTTCTGCTCAATCGCCAGGCTGCTGGGGACAAAGACCTGCAAGCAGGTGGGTGCCCAGAGCAGGCAATGCAGCAGCAAGAGAGGGACCAGAGCCAGAGCCACTGCCTGTTGGTTTTATTTTTCTGCCAAAACCTCCCTGAGAAAGGTGCCACATCAGTGCTTTTGGAGTTCAGGGTGTTACTCTGCAGCAGTGCTGCTGTTGGCAGAGTGAGTCCTGTGTGCTGGTATTGTGGGTTTCCTCCCATGTGCAGTGTCACAGCCAGGTGTACGAGCACTCATTTTCCAGGCAAGAGGAGGCAGTGTGCCATAGGCAGAAAAATGGGACAGAGCTGCTGCTCTCTGGGCCCAGGCCTGGGAGCCTTGCTGTGCTTACTCACACTGTCCTTATGCTTTTGATAAAACAACTTGGATGCAATGAGCTTGTTTCTTCTTTTTGCTTGTGTTCTTCGGTAGGTCTTTCAGTTTGCAGTGAAAGAATCGCTTATAACAAAACTGCCAACAAACGAGTTAATGAATCCATCCCAGAAGAAGAAAAGGAAGCACAGGCAAGTGTTGGACAAGCTTGTTTTGTTCTTAAAATGCAACCAGATCCACTGCTTTTTGTGCCAACGCATTCCTGGTAATCCCCATCTGGCTCCCATCTGTGCGCACGTCCTGCTGTCACATGGGGCTGCTGGTGCTGCTGCTGGGCGCTGGCCCTGGCCCAGCTCCAGGGCTGCTGCTCTGGCTGGGGGCTCAGTGGCCCTGCAGCCCCAGGCTCAGCTTGAGGACAGGGCAGCACTAGCTGCTGGTCCTAGTGCCACTTCCCTAACAGCAGCCTCACCCTCAGCTCCCTGACTTGTAACCTACTTTGTGTGTTGATCCCAATGTGTCCAGTATTATTCTGGCTCTGGTGTTTGGCTTAAAGAGCTTCTGCTGCAGCTGCATCACTGTCATCTCTCTCCACTTTATTGTGGCTGCTGATCATTAATGCATGAAGCTGCCAGGCCCATCTCTGCTGTGCTGGCTGCTGGTGCTGAGCAGCACTGGCTGGCTCTCCCTGATGGCTAATGCATCCCCTCAACCTCCCCTGCTCCTTTTGCAGGCTGTGGGCTGCGCACTGCAGGAAGATCCAGCTGAAGAAAGGTAATGTTGACTGTGGCTGTGTCATGGGAGGTTTATAAGGGTTGAGTTCTCCAGCTCTGACTGCTGCAGCAGGATGGCTGTGTCCTGCTCACCAGCCCAGCAGGTCCATGAGCCTGGAGAGGAGTGCCTACCCCTGGCCAGGCTCCTTGGGGTGCCAGGGGCATCGTGGCTGTCCCAGTACCCGCTGAGGCTGCATGTGCAGCAGAGTTTGTGTACCTGTGGGTGTTGGGTGCTGCCAGCCTCCTGCCCAGTGCAGGCAGATGGGCAGCTTGCACCTTTTCTGCTCCAGCACCCTGCACTTGCTGCTTTGAAAAGGTTCCTGCAACATGCAGCTTCCAATCTTGACATTTCTTTTCTTGTTCTAGATAATTCACCGACCCAGGTGTACAACTACCAGCCCTGTGATCACCCTGAGCATCCCTGTGACAGCTCCTGCCCTTGCATCATGACTCAGAATTTCTGTGAGAAGTTCTGCCAGTGCAACCCTGACTGTAAGAAGAGGTCAAGGACTATTGGGCAGGAAAGCAGCCAGCTCTCCTGGCACAGAGCACAGGGAGGGTGCAGAGCTGGGGCTTGCTACTTTATTCCTGCATTTGCTGCTCTGTCTATCCACAGCAGTTCTGTTAGCAGCCTGCTAAAGTCCAAAAGGAAATGGTTCTGTGCTGCCATATTTTGGCAGATAAGAGACCCTCCTGTTAGTGCTCATCCCTATTTCTGCATCCTGTGGGTGCTGCTGCTGGTCCCCTGTGAGCAGGATGTGCCTCAGGCAGTTAGGGTGGGTGTTGGGTCACTGCTCTGCCATGTTTGTTTTTGCTGTCTGGGCTTCCATTCCCAGCCCTGCCATGAAGAAAACAGCCAGACTTTATTCTATCCCTGCCAACATCTGTCTGGGGAGGAGCAGTTGGGGAAGAGACCCTACATGGCCCCTCTGTTCTCTGCCAAACCTCACAGTGCAAACCCATGGTCTGTGTTGCTACAGGTCAGAACCGCTTCCCAGGCTGCCGCTGTAAGACCCAGTGCAACACCAAGCAGTGCCCCTGCTACCTGGCTGTGCGGGAGTGTGACCCTGACCTGTGCCTCACCTGTGGCGCTTCAGAGCACTGGGACTGCAAGGTGGTCTCCTGCAAGAACTGCAGCATCCAGCGAGGCCTCAAAAAGGTATTGACAGCAGTGTGGCAGGGGCTGCCTCAAGGCAGAGCTGACACACAGCTGCTGCTGTGGGGGGGGGAAGAGCAACTTCCCTGCAGCTGCTGGAAAAGAAGCTGCTCTGCCTTAGGACTCTGTAGCACTTACTCTGGAGTAGGGATTGTGGATGTGAAAATCGAGAGATGGGAGTTACATGAGGAATGGTGAGAGCAAGGGGGTATATAAAGTAACTCTAGAGATAGATTTAGTATTGAATTCTACTGGTCAGAGCAAGGAATTGTGCATTTAAAAAAAGGGAAGTTCAGAGAAAGTTGCCAATTAGTGTGTGTCAGGTCCTGTGCAGCTCCAGGTAATGGTGTAAGTCTGTGGGGAGCTGCGTGTCACGGTAACAAGGGGATGCTGGATGGATACTGGCTGCCCTTTGCCCCCATGATCTGTGTGCTGTGAGGTGCTGTACCTGCCAACTCTCCCCATTTCCTCCCATTTTGGCTCCAGCATTTGTTGCTGGCCCCGTCAGACGTGGCTGGCTGGGGGACTTTCATCAAGGAGGCTGTGCAGAAGAATGAGTTCATCTCCGAGTACTGCGGGGAGGTCAGTGCTGCTGCCTGTGCTGGGGCTGCTGGCCAGGCCCATGGGGCCTGTGTGTGGTGGGAGAGCTTCCTTTGGGGGTCAGCTGCCTTCCCCAGCTCAGCTGTGCCCAGGGGCTTGCTCTGACCAGCTCTAGAGATCGAGCTGTCACACATGTTTTTGTGCCTCCACTGCGCAGGGGCATGTTTTGTGTGTGCTGCTGCATGAGAACCCTGCTCTGGCCTCTGCCCAGTCCCTGGGAGCCCTGGCAAGCTCCTGCCCATGAGGAGGGAGGGGGAGAGTAGGAGGGTGTTTCCAGGAGGCAGGCGAGCACCTGGCTCAGCCCTCAGCTGCTGAGTCTCTCAAGGTGATCTCCCTCCACAGCTCATTTCACAGGATGAGGCTGACAGGCGAGGAAAGGTCTACGACAAGTACATGTCCAGCTTCCTCTTCAACCTCAACAATGGTAATTTCCTGAGGGGTGGAGAGGCCAGGGCTGCTGGCCAGATGGGCAGGCTCAGCTCTTGCCTGGGTGGCAGGCCTGGCTTTACACCATGGCTTCCTTTTTTTTTTTTAAATTTTAATAGATTTTGTTGTTGATGCTACTCGCAAAGGAAATAAAATCCGCTTTGCCAACCACTCAGTGAACCCCAATTGCTACGCAAAAGGTGAGGTCTCCCTGCCCTGCTGGGCCAGGCAGGACATGGTGCTGCCAGAGCTCCAGCCCAAGCTGGAGCTACACATCTCTGATATCATATCTCTGATGTCTTATCTCTGGTTGCAGTTGTGATGGTGAACGGAGACCACCGGATTGGTATCTTTGCCAAGAGAGCCATCCAGGCAGGGGAGGAGCTCTTCTTTGACTACAGGTAGCTTGGCCAGTGAGGACCTTGGGCTGCAGGGTTGACCCCACCCTCTGTGCGGGTTTGTGGGGAGCATGGGAGGTCATTGCTGCAGCCATGACTTCCTGTCCTGTAGGTACAGCCAGGCAGATGCCCTGAAATATGTTGGCATAGAGAGGGAGACGGACATCATCTGAGCTCCGGGGTGGTTCTGGCACACCTTGCTGCTGCACCTTGTAAGCAATGCCATGTTTGCTTCATGCTGACATGACTGCTGCTGTTCCTGCTGCTGTGTGTGTCACAAGTGCTACTTTCCATCCAGACACCAGAGAGACTCGGGGCAGGAATGTAAGCCCCTAGGCCATGGCTGTCCCAGGGTGGTATCCCTCTGTCCCAGCTGGCTGGGAAATGGGAACTGCCTGGCTGTGGCTGGAGTGGCACCAAGGGATGCCTGGGGATGGGAGAGCAGCACTATGCAACACAATACTTTGAGTAGGGGTGCCACTGAGCTGGGTAGAGGATGACATTACAGTCACTGCCTGTTGTGACCCAGGGGAGGCTTCTCAGAAACCTTCCTTGGGCTTTGTGACCTCCTGGCCCTGGAAATAAAGGGGAAATACTCTCTGGCAGGATGAAGTTTAGCCTTGGCACCCCATGCAAAAAGGAAAGAAAAAAGCACTTTAAACTAATCTTCAGCTGGTGGTTGGGCCCTGTATTTTGGGGAGGAGGGACTGCAGGCATCCCAGGTGTCCTGCATCCATCAGCACCCTTGCTGGGATGTTGCTCCAGGCCTGGGACAGGAGAGACTGGATGGGGCCTGGGGTGACCTGTTCCCTGAGAGCCACATAAGCCACCAGCCTCCTGCCTGGCCTGGTGCTGGGCTGTGCTCCCAATATCCAGGACTGGGTTCCCAGGATGACATGGGGAGCCTGGCTGAGCCCTGACCAGGCTCTGGGGCCCCAGCCTACTCCCAGCTGATTAGTCCAGGAATACACAGAGGTGCTGGGTTTGCCTGGGAGCCAAGCCCTCCCTGGCCCAGCCATCACTGTGCTTTCCCAGTCCTCTGCCGTGGCAGGCCAGGCTGTCTGTCTGTCCTTCTTGTCCGTGATGGCCCCCAGGAGCTTGGAGGTATTTAGGTCTGTCTGGAGCAGTGCTTGTATCCCAGCACCTGCCTGAGCCTTGCTCCCTGCCACTTCCATCTGCCCAGCTCCTGCCAGCCCTGCTCTTGCCTAAGCGTCTTCTGCCACTTTGGCCATATCTGCACTATGCCAGGCTTGTGTCTGTGGTTTGTTGACGGTAAATAATGATAATAATAATGCACTTTAAATAACATGGCTTGTAGCCTTTGTCATAATAAAGTGGTAGCAAAGACCCTCCCCTGTTCGCTGGCCTCTGTTACCCTGCCTCTGTCCCCAGACTGTCCCCTGCCTGCTGGGCTCAGCCCAGCTGTCCCCAGCATGGCTCCCAAGGTCCAGGGGGAATCCTGAGTGACCTGGTACTGCCTGAATCACACTTGCTCAGGGTGGGAAGTGGGCAGAGGTGCGTGGTGGGGAGAGCAAGACATCATGTGTGTGTGTGTGTGTGTGTGTGCAGCAGCTGAGCTGCCTCTAGCCTTGACTCACTACACCCTGCATCTTGCTCTGGGACCAGGAATTGCTGTTGTCAATGTGGTGCCTCCCTTGGTGCAGGCTGAGCCTGGGTGGGAGGAGAGGATCTGCCCAGGCTGCCAAGGTGAAGGCTGGGGAGTGTCAAACGCCATCATTCTGCCTTTATTTGATTATCTTCACATCTCATTCAAAAGAACAGACTTTTTAAAAATAAAGTGCCCAGTGGAGCCAGGCCTTTGGGTAGATAAATGCATATCTGTAACATTGTCTTACCACAACACAGCAAGTGAACAGGAGCTTTCCCTGGGCTGGAGGTAATCAGCAGGACTGGCACTTCATACAGAGAAGTAGCAAACTACAGACCACGCACCACGACACGCGGGCCCGTCACGCCCGCGGGAGCTTCCGTTTGGTTTTTTATACAAACCGATAGAATAAAAAAACCAGAGTGTAGTAGAATATCCAGCAACAAAAATGGTAGAAAGGATCTGTACCTGATCTTATGAAAGCAGCATCTCAGCAAGGTGCGGTGGCGGCATGCGCGGTGCCGGTGTGGAGTATTGCTTGGCAGCCCGGCTGTGCGGGGCCGGTGCTCGTGGCTCTGCGCGGAGCTGGCGAAGCGAGCAAAGCAGCGGGGTCATCTACGCGGGCAGCGCTAACGGGCGGGGTGCCCCGGCCAGAGGGAGGGTGGGCACCGGGCCTGGGGCTCCCCGACAGAGGCCAGGCAGGATTTGGCATCTGTAGAGGCAGCAGCCTGCCTCCGGCATGGGGGCTGTCGGCGTGTCCGGGGCGAGCGAGGCTGGGGCTCGGCGGATCATGGCCGCACTCCCGGGGCCGGTCGGTGGCGGCCGTGGGGAGGAGGTGGCGGTCAGTCCGGTGCGGTCGGTCTGAAGGCGGGTGTTGGCAGTTCAGGTGTGCTCGGCCTTTTTGGTCCCGCGACGCTCGCTCATTCCCGGGCGGCTCCCGGGGTTGCGGGGGCTGTGAGCCCGTCCCACCCCCGGCTTTCCTAGTCCCCTCTCGGCTCCTCCAGGATCTGGGGCAGGTTCTGTTCCTTGCGTGCCGATGGCGGTTTGGTAGCACCGCCGTAATCCTGGATGGCTTTGGGCTCGTTGGTGTGGTATGAGCCCTTGTAGCGGTGGTGGTAGAAGTAGAGCAGCACCAGCAGCCCTGCCAGCAGCAGGAGCAGGAAGATCACAACTGCAGGGAAGAGACAGCAGTGAGGGATTGGGGAGGGGCTGCAGGGCTGTGCCAGTGTGGAATACCAGAGGCTTCACTTACACCCAATGATGATCCCAATCCAGCCGTCATCGTGCACGTGGGGAAACTCTGCAGAGACAGAGTAGGCAGCTGAGACCAGGCTGCAGCAAGGTCTCACACTCGAGCTTCCCTTCTGCAGCTGGTGCTTGATGAGGCTTCCATCCCCACCAGGGTCCCACCACAGCACCCACCTGTGGCCATGTACCAGGGGTCCATCTCAGGAGGGATAAGAATGGTGCTGAGGGGGAGCATTGAGGCACAGCTCGACTCCACCAGTTCCCCCCGGATGCTGTAGGGCCGCAGGGGACTGGTGGGGTGGAAGATGGCTTTGAGGGGCACAAGGGTGTTGAATTTCACCCCTGAGAGGCAGCCTGAGAAGCCAGGTGTGTTGTAGCGCTGGATCTCGGGGTCAATCACGCCAGTCTCTGTGGGGCCACAGAAGGAGATTACTCATCCCTCTCAGAGGGCAAGGGACATGCTGTGCAGAGGAGACCCTGGAGACCCCAGCATGGGACCCCAGCTGAGGGCAGGACCCAGCTCACCCATCACACGACCCAGGTACAGGTTTTTGGGCGAGTCCAGCTTGCTGTCCACAAACAGGGAAAACTGCTGCTCCATTATGGGGAGATAGTCCACCTGGGAGGCAGGCGCACAGCGTCAGTGCCCACAGAGCCACCCTGCCCATGCCCCCTCCCAGCCCGACCTGAAGCCCTGAGGCCCCACTGGGAGGGTGCCCAGCCCAAACCTGAGTGTACAGTGTGCGGTGCAGGCGGGTGATGTTGACACGGTGGGGCCGCCCGTCCGTCACTGGCTTATTGGTGAGAGTGAAGACATAGGGGCTGGTGCCCAGCTGGTAGCGCAGCTGTAGGCTCCCTGTGGGGCAGCACAGGGCTATCAGCAGGGCTGGACCTCTCAGTGGGCACATCCAGCCCATCTATAGGGTTGGAAAGTGGCATCCAGAGAGAGGAGCATCCTATGCAGCCGCAGCACCACATAAGGGTCCCCATGCAGGCTCTGGGTGAGAGCCAGGAGAAGGGGCCCTGCCCTCACCATCATCCTTGATGAGCACAGCCATATAGTCCTTGACGAAGGTGCTGACGTAGAGCAGCACGGCAGGTGCTGAGGTGGTGCTGAAGCTGAAGCTGACCTCCTCGCTGGTGAGGTTGTAGCCAGGCAGGGGCTGCCAGGGGCTGCTCACAATGCCGGCAAACTCGCGGGCAGCGTACAGCGACATGGGCAGGATGTTGTACCGCACCCAGGTGCCCTCCTCGAAGTAGCCACCGATGTCTGTGGGAGAGCCTACGGGTGAGGGGAGCGCCGGCCCCTCAGCTCCTCACACCCCGCAGAGCACAGCCACTCACCGTGGTTGCAGAAGGGCCCGGTGAAGGCGGAGATGCTGCAGTTGCAGGTGTAGTGGCTGTAGCGCTCGACGCAGAGCCCGCTGTTCTGACAGGGCACCGGCGGGTCCTGGCAGTAGCCGGTGCAGTTGACCCGCACGCCCTCCGTCTCATTGGCTTTGCCCTCCAGGTTGAGCGTCACCCCATTCATCCGCAGTGCCCGCAGGCAGCCCAGGAACGGGCGCATCTTGTGCTCTGCTGCGCCTGCGGTGGGGCCAAGACTGAGTGCCCTGTGGCACGTGGGGATCTGGGGGTGCAGGGGCGCAGCCAGGGGCTCTCACCGACATAGAGGGGCCTGTCAAATTCCAGGTGGACGAAGCTCTGCGGGGGGAATGGCCGCACCACCCAGGGCAGCTTGTCCACCCGCAGCCGTGCCAGCTTGACGTTGAGCTCAGCCTTCACCTGGTGCCACTCATCGTCGTTCCAGGGTACCACCGAGCGCACCGTCAGGTTCTCGTCCCCATTCCCAATGTCAAATATAAATGCCACGTCCCTAGTGGCTGCAAGGACACGATGCTGAGAAGGGGCTCCAGCCTTTCTGCCCCCAACAGCCCTGCACCCTCTGCCCTCCCGTACTGTTGAGCTCAATGCGGATGTAGTTTCGGTAGCCCGGGTTCTCCAGGAAGACTCCAGACTGGGCAGTGGTCTTGAAGTAGAAGGAGATGTCAAGGCTGTGGTTGGCCTGGAAGGTGGGGAAGATCAGGGCTGCACCCCTGTTGAAGGAGACAGTGTTCCAGGTGTTGCCTGCAAGGAACAGGAGGGACAGTGAGGGATGGGCAGGTGGGACACCACAGGCAGGTGTAAGCACTCTGCAGGCAAGCGATGTTCTGTGGTGCCAGTCACTTACGGTCTCCATAGCACCGTAGGGGCCCCAGCACAAACTGGGCTTCAGAGCCAGTGCGGTTGGTGTCTCCAACTACAACCTGGGTGACGGGCAGGTGGTCCACAAAGGTCAGCAGACCTTTGTCTGTCCTCCTGCAGATGCAGATATATCAGAGGGGCCATGAGGTGTTTCTAGCCCTTCACCACCCCACAGCCCTGTTACCCCCATCTGAGTGCCCCAGAGTCTGTACCCCCCACGACTGCAGCTCCCACCCCACAGCTCCTGTTCCTCTCACCAAATGGCGTGGTCAGCATCACAGTTGCAGAAGTACTGGGGGTCAGCGCAGTTCTTGTCCAGCCCGCAGGCGCAGCGCTGGATGCCCGGCCGCGAGCCCCCCCAGTAGTAGTGCCGCTCATCATTCCGACCCATCCAGAAGCTGAAGGGCAGCCCGGCTGCAGGCACAGAGGAGGGTCAGGACATGGTTCTGTGTCGTGGCCCTGCAGCACAGCCCCCACTTCTCCAGGCACTCACAGGGGGTGTTGAGCAGGCGGGAGTTGTAGCAGTGGAGCTCAATGCGCTGCTCGCAGTACTCAGAGGCATTGGCCAGGGCTGAGACCTCGGCCCAGGAGGCGTTCCAGTACTCCACAGCCCCCAGGTAGGGCTGGTCCACACTGGAGCCCGTCACCCGCGTAGCGTAGTGGCGGTTGTGCCGGATGATGGTCCATGCTCGGTCCTCTGCAGTGAAAAGGAGCTTTAGAACTTGACCCCTAGGACACTCCCACTCCCTCTGTCCTGTTCCAGCTCCAATACACAGGCAAGGACTGGTTCCCAGGAGCACCAGACAGGTCCCCTCTGCCCTCCTGCTACCCTACCTCGGATGTCACAGTACACTGTGAAGGGCTTGAGCGGCCCGCTGCCATCTGGGTCAATGGTGTAGTTGCCCGAGGTCTTCCCACTGACCCGGTAAGCATCACATGTTTCCTTGTAAAGGGCTGGAAGAATTGGGTGGAGGTCAGTGCAAGGGAAGCAACAGGCAGGAGTAGGGGCTGCAGGTGCCCCTACTGTCCCTGATGCACAAGGCTCCAGGCTCACATTTGTGGCAGGTCTCCCCCTTGTACCCCGTCAGGTCGCAGATGCACATGAAGTCATCCCAGGATTGGATACAGCGGCTGTCATGCTCACACAGGTTGGGGGTGCACCTGAGGGCACAGAGGGCTCCTGTCCTAGCACCAGCACAGCCCCCCAGTGCCCCCCACTCCCAGGCACCACCCCTGTCCTGGTCAATACCTGTCTGTGATCCCACAGACATTGAAGAACACGTTGTGGTACTGCGCCAGCCGGTGCTGTGCCAGCAACTCCACATCCACGGGCTGCATGTCTACGTTCAGCATCTGCAGGCAGCCGTGGAAAGCCGTCTGGTTTGACCGGCAGCCAGTGACTGAGGCCGGCTTGGGGCAGCCTGCAAGACAGATCAGGGTGAGCAGCCCTCAAGCACCATTGCCCCTCAGGACCTGCCCTGCTGCCCACCTCCAAAGAAGTACTGGCTGCCAGTGCGGAGCTGGAAGGGGTGTGCCACCCGAAACTCGGCACCATCATCATCATCAATGGTCACCACAGCTGAGCCATCCCGTGCCACCAGGTGCACCGAGTGCCAGAAGCCATCATTCAGGCGATGCCCTGTGTGGAGAGGAGGGTATGTGGGGGTGCTCCACTGCCAGACTGACCCACCCCATGCTGGCTCCCCAGCCCACCTGCAGCAAACTCCAGCTTCTTCTTGCCAGGTTGGGCGATGGAGACATTGACCTGCCCCTCACTCAGCACCATCTCGAGGGAGCCCAGTCGGTCAGAAAAGCCGGTGTAGAGCAGGAGGCCAACAGTGTCCCAGGAGCGGAAGCGGAAGCTGACAGCCAGGCGGTTCCTCCGGGGGATCCCCGGCACCCGCACGTAGTTGTTGATGCCAGCGAAGGTGATGGGGGTGGTCAGCTGGTCCTGGCAGTAGTGGCCCACATTGCCCTGGGAGTGACCATGGGAGATGTGAGGAAGGGAATGTTTCCATAGAGGGGAGGCCCTTTCATCCCCACAGTCCTGGCCTCAATCATGCCCAATTGATCCCAATGCCTGGCAGAGCCAGGCGGGTGCCCCAGGCCAGGGACAACCTTGTACGGTCAATCTGGTACCGCTTGGCTGAGCACGGCTGCTGCCCTGCCCCGCGTCACCCCACAGCGGGCGGGGAGCCTTGCCCCAGGGCAGGGTCACCCCACAGCAGGGCTAAGGACACCCAGGAAAGGGATCCCCCCCAGCAGGGAGAGGACTCCCAGAGAAGGGGCCACCTCCCAGGCTGGACCTCAAAGCGAATGTTGGACCGCCGGTGCCGGGCCAGGTCGGCGATGTTGACCCCGTTGAACATGATGTTCTCCACACAGCCCCGAAAGTTCTGCCGGTAGGTGAGGTGCTGCTTATCGTGGTCGATCACCCCTCCAAAGAATACCTGGGAGGCAGAGGGAGGGTGTCAGCCCCTCTCTGGAGGACACTACAGGTCAACACCCTGGCAGCCCCCTGCCCAGTGCACCCACCTCAGTTTCGAGGTCAAGCTGGTCGAAGGTGCCACGGCAGCGGAAGCGCTTGACCTCCCCGTCCAGCGTCAGGTTGACGTAGTGGCCGAGACGCTCAATGTGCAATGAGTGCCAGTGCTGGTCATCCAGGAGGCTGCCCACCGCCACCGTTGTGTGGCCCTCACTGGCGTGCAGTGGGCTGCTGCCTGGGGAGGACCAGCATCAGCCGGTGGCCCCTGGCCCCACGCCCCCAGCCCCTGGCCCCAGCTCACCTAAGCTGATGTGCAGGAGGAGCTGGGCCTGCTTGAGCTCCACTGTGATGTAGTCACCCTGTGAGCCCTCCCCATGCATCAGCACCCCGTCCTGCTCCAGTGTCTTGAAGTTGAAGGAGATGTCATCCTCGAAGGTACTGACCCTCTTGGCTCGGAAGCGGTAGGAGATAGCATCATCCCCATCAAAGTAGAGCACGTGGGACCCTGGGGAGAGTAGGGCAGCCCCACCCATGTCACTGCCTGCAGCAGCAGGTGCCCTGGCACAGGGACGCACTGTTCTGCAACAGTCTCTGCCATGGCTGCAGACTGTTTGGGCACAACCCCTTCTGAAAGAGTTTAACAGATGTGCCAGAGCCAGGATCCCACCACAAGGGTTGCTGGAGCCCCTGGCCAGGTACTCACGGTAGGGGCAGCCATAGAGGCCCAGGCGCAGCCCAATCTTCCCACGCGGGTTCCAGGCCACCGGAATGATGCGAATGTACCGTGCCAGGATGGGGTAATGCAGGTCATGCCGCACCACCCCGCTCTCATTCACGTTCCCAAAGAATGTCTGGGGATGAAGGGTCACTGTCAACACCTTGCTCCAGGCCAGGGGTTTCTATTCCCATCAGAGGGCCCCCTCCCACAGGGTACCCCGGGCTCCCCCCTACCCAATTGCTGCCCTGCTGGAAGAAGGGTTTCCAGCTCGTAGGGTGGTCTCCATAGAGCACAATGTAGCGTGTAAGCCAGTCATAGGTGTTGAAGGTTCCCTGCGTGGCCACTGCATTGATCCGGTGCTTTTGCATCAGGTCGATCTGGAGCCAGGGCTGCTTGTCCCGGGGGTCGGGGGACCAGCCGCTGGTGCCTGCGGGGGAGCAGCTCAGCGCCTCGGCTCTGACTGAGCGGCAGCTGCTTGCTCAGCCCCACTACAGCACCTGACTGCACCCCTCAGCCCCACCAGAGGCAAAACCTGCCCACCAGGGACACCCCTGCCCACCTCCCCTGCATGCCGGGGGGGATCCGCGGGGATTCCCTGCATCCGCGGGGGGACTCACTGTGCAGACGGGCGAAGCTGGCCGAGTAGAAGATGTTGTATCTGGAGGAGGCACCGATGGAGTAGGAGTAAAGGGGAGCAACGAGCTCATCATAGCAGGGTCCTGAGAGGAGAATGGAGTTGGGGGCGGCCTCGGAGCACAGAGCTGGGCAGTGTCCCTGTGGGAGCTCCCCAACCCTACGGACCCTGAGGGCTCTGGGGACCCCGCGGGCCGGAGGAGCGGCGGGCCGGCTTTGCTCTCCCCTCCCACTGCAGCGGAGCTGACACACCTCTGCGGGCCCCGGCGCCGGCACCAGCCGCCTCCGCACTGACGTGGGCGATGGGACCCCCGTTCTACCCCGCCCCGGGGGGGAACGATCCCTTGTGGGATCCCGGGGATCCCGTGCAAACCCTCGCGGCATCGGCAAAAGACCCTTCAGAGGGGCCAGGGTCCCGAACCTCTTTCAGGGTCCCCCACCGAGTCGGATGGAGCCCGGGGAGCCCAGAAACATTCCCAGCTCTCACTGTAGGAACCGTGCTGCATCAACCCCCAGTCCACCACCCCGGACTCTACCATCCCCGA
>VWYI01005049.1:254434-275465 GCA_013399455.1 Anthoscopus minutus
CGGCTCCGCCCACGGGGCGGGGGGGAAGCCGGGCCGGGCCGGACCGGGCGCGGCGCAGAGCCCCGGCCACCCCCGCCGCACCCTCCGCCGCGCCCCCGGGAGATGCTCCGCCCGGAAGCCCGATTTCCCCGCTCCTCGGCACGGAGAGCTGCCGGCCGTCTGGGGCTGCACCGGGACACGGCTCGTGTGGGTACGGGCGCACAGTGAGGCTGTGCAGGAGCTCCCCGGGCACCCCCGGTCGGTTCCGAGGCGGTGCCTGGTCCTCGCCGCACCCTGAGCCTCCCCGTCCCTGCTCCTGTGCAGCCGCCGTGCAGGGAGCTCGGAGCGGGGCCCGCAGCCCCCCCGCAGCAGATGTGGTGCGGTTTGTAATCAAGCCGTGGATTAAGGCCTGCAGGTCTCGGGGTCGCTGCTCTCTCCAGTGGCGCAGAAGAAGGGATTTAGTTTGTATCTGCTCTCAACCACCCCAGGCGCCCACAGAGGGGTTGGGGGGGGCTGGCGCCTGCGTGTCCTACATAGACCTACAGACCCGCGGTGCTCCGTGTCCCCTGGCCCCGCAGGAGCAGGAGACCTGCTCTCCCAGGGCCCTCGAGCAGTCCCGAGAGACGGAGATGCCCCAGCAGCTGCTGGGTCCAGGCTGGCTCCAAGTGCAGAGCAGGAGCACGGCCAGGCTGTGCCCGGAGCAGGCGGCTCCGCACCGCTGGCTCTAGACCTGGCAGCATGGGCCGGGCTGGGCTGCGCCGGGCAGGGCAGCACAGAGACAACTGCGGGCAGCCGGGGCTAAGCCTCCTCCCTGCCCAGGCAGAGCCCAGGCCGCGGCTGGGCAGTGAGAGGGAATAGAATGCGTGGCAGGGATGTGGGACACCTGACAGTGCACTGGGATTTCTGCTACCCGGAGCAGGAACCGTATGCTAAGGACATTGACATCTGCCCTCCTGTCCCCCAGACCCTGGCAGCGCTTGCAGGTCCATCCACAGAAGAAGCACAGCCCACCTGGCCTTATCCTGACACCCTGGGGGCTGCCTGCTGTGGCCACTGCCCCAGTCCTGACCCTGTGCTGGGTCAGATCTGTGACAGCCCCAACAGGGACATGTAGAATCGCTGCTCTGTACCCAAAGCTGGCTATAGGGCCAGGACCCTCCTCCCTCTCCTTCCCCCAAGATGTAGGGTGCAGGAAGGTAGACTCAGAGGCAGCACAGGGCTGAGATCTGCAGTTAGCGTCCCTGCACTGCAGAAAGGGGAAGAGACTCTCCAGCAAAGAGCCCTGGGGACCCCCCTGGAGGCTGGGGGCACCTGTACTGGCTGCTCTTCATCCAGGGTGCAACAGCTCCACAGCCCCATAGCGAACACCCAGGATCCTGTGCCTGTCTGGAGGCAGCAGGAGGGCTGAGGACAGAGTGGAGATAAGCCACAGCAAAGACAGCTGTAGCTGGGAGAAAGGGGGATTGAGGGATTATGGCCAGGAGCCCATTAAAGCTAAGGATCAATTTTCTCCCCCCCCCCACCCCGGGAGAAGAAATTGGGGCCTCTGCCCCACAGGAACTAATCTGCTTTTTAATGAGGAGCTGGGAGTTTTGTTGTCAACAACCAGCAACACGCCTGCCCAGCACTGCAGGGATGCACTGCCAGGTTGAGACCCCTGGGTGAGCGGTATGCCCTGCACCAGCAGCCACCCCAGCTTCTGGGACCACCATAATTGCCATCAGGAAAAGGCAATCCTAGACCAGACAGGGCTCTGCTGATCCTGCCAGAGGTGCATCCTGCCTGTGCCCAGTTCAGTGCCCTCACTCCATTCATTGGCTCCATTCCCTCTGGTCCTGGAGGAGCCAACAAAGGCCCTGGAGTGTGCTGGATGCCCTTGGCCAGACCCTGCTCCCCTGGCTGGGTACTCCTGGGTTAGGCCTGCACACCCACATGACAGAGACTGAGCAGAGCTGCTATTTCTGTCCCCAGCATGCAGATGTAAGAGGTACACCAAGTAAAAGATTCAGGACGGGCTCCAAAGTGGGGTCACACCTGCAACCTTGCCTTCCTCCCCAGGGCTGGGCCTGTGCTCTGCACCACTCTCAGTATCAGGAGCAGCACGTGGTCAAACCTCAGGTTACAGAGTGCTGAGACATCAACAGCTTCAGACCCACCAGCTGGGGAAAGGCTCTGCTGTGCCATGACGGAGCAGGTGAGGGGCTGCAGGGTGAGGGGTTTGCTGGGAGCCAGGTGGAATTCCACCATCACTGGCTTTCCTTGTTTTTTTCTAGGTAGTTTTCTTCTGAGCCCTGTGGGTTTGGACTGAAAGGCAAAACCTTGGGCAATCAGGGCAGTGCCTGGTGCTTCAGGCCCATGGGGCCCTGAGCAGGAAAGGGGCTAGAGGAGCTGCTGGAGAGTCAACTGGCACTGGGTTCTGGTCCCAGAGCAGTTGAGAGGCTGAAGCCCATCTGCCTGGGCTCGCTGACAGGGACCATAGTGAAATTGCTGTTGTGAGGCTACTGTGAGTCAGAGAGTGCCAGATCCTGATCTCCAGGTCAGTGGGGTCCCACCTGACCAGCACCAGGCTGCAGCAGGGTCCCACTGCCCCAGAGCAGAGCTGAGCAGCTGGGAGGTGGGAGCACTGTGCTCAGCTGCCTGCAACCTGTGTGAGGCTGGAGCTCCCTATCTGGGAGCAGAACCAGGCAGTGCAAGGCTGTGCCCACACTGGCATTCCCGGGTGTGCCTGGGGGCTTTGAACACCTGGGAATGCAGTTGTGGATCCCCAAGACTCAACGGCCCAGGGCAGCTGGGGCCATAGGCCGGGTGCTGAGCCCCAGAGCAGTTCCCCTGGCAGGTGCAGGGTTAGTTCGTGGGACATGGGGCTGTGCTAGGTTCGCCGTGGCTGGGGTCATGTCCCTCCACCAGCTCTGCATTGCAGACGGCTGCTCGGGAAGTGTGTGGTCACTCTTGCAATGACTGAGCACGGCGAACCTCCCACTGCTGCGGGGTGTGAGACGGAAACAAACTCCGAGCGCGGGGCCAGCGACCGGGGGCTGCGGCACACCCGGGCTCCCAGTGGTGAGGCTGGGTGGAGAAGGGCTGCCCTGGGTGTTGTTCTGCACCTCGTGGCCGGGCCACCACTGCCAAGCCCTCCTCACTCAGCTTCCCCCTGCACAGGTGACTCCCACCCCCGTCTCAACAGAGCTGATGGCCACCACTGACTTCTACCCCTGGGAGGACGGGTACTCGGGCGATGCCGGCATGTTGCCTGAGCTCTGTGAGAAGCAGGCAGTACAGGGCTTCGCCCGCACCTTCCAGCCTGCCTTGTACTTGCTACTCTCGCTGCTGGGCATCGTGGGGAACGGGCTGGTGCTGCTCACACACACCTGCTACCGCCAGGTACACAGTGTTACCGATGTCTGCCTCCTGCACCTCGCTCTGTCTGACCTCCTGCTGCTCCTGACGCTGCCCTTCGCCATGACCGACACGCTGCAGGGCTGGTCCCCAGGCACAGCCGCCTGCAAGGCGCTGCAGGGTCTCTATGCCCTCAACTTCTACAGCGGCTTCCTCTTCCTCACCTGCATCAGCGTGGATCGCTATGTGGCCATTGTGCGGGTGCCGGCTGCCTGCCGCCTGCGCCCACGAGCTCGCCGCCACGGCTGGCTGACGGCGGGCCTGGCCTGGCTAGTGGCCACGCTGTTAGCACTGCCCCAGTTCATCTACAGCCAGGCAGAGCAGCACCAGGATCTCCTGCTCTGTCGTGTCGTCTTCCCCCGTGTGGTCTCACGGGCAGCCAAGGGGGCCACCAACCTGGTGCAGGTAGTGCTCGGCTTCGCGGTGCCCTTCCTGGTGATGGCAAGCTGCTACGCAGCCGTGGCACGGACCCTGCTGGCGGCCCGCGGTGCCCAGCCCCACCGGGCGCTGCGAGTGCTGCTGGCCCTCGTGCTGGTGTTCGTGGCCCTGCAGCTGCCCCACAGCCTGATGGTGCTGCTGGACGCGGCCGAGCTGCTGGCCAGCTGGGAGATGAGCTGCGCCCAGAGCCGCCGCAAGGACCTGGCGCTGCTGGTCACCGGCGGGCTGGCGTACCTGCGCTGCTGCCTCAACCCCCTGCTCTACGCCTTCCTCGGCCAGCGCTTCCGCCGGGAGCTGTGGCTGCTCGCCAGCGACGCCGGCTGTGTGGGGTCCCTCGACCCGCGCTGCTCCGGCTGCCCCAGTCCCCGCCGGCGGACATCGCTCTCCAGCTGCTTGGACGCGGTGTAGGAGCACAGTGCCTGCCGCCGGGGCAGGGACCGCCGCCGCGGGGTTCGGTCCCTCCGCGACTCCCCGGGGACAGCACGGACCTGCCCCAGGGAGCAGCTGGACACGGGCAGCACCAGGCAATCCGCACGGCGCCTGCACACGTCTGGGCAGAGGGAAGAGAAGCCCCGCAGCGCTTGCATGCCCTGTGACTGCCTTCACTGCCCGGAGACCCGTCGGGCTGCGGTCCCCGCAATGTCACGCGTGTTTCAGGGGAACCCTACAATGTCACGCATGTCGTGGACCATGTGATGTTTGTTTTGCATGCTCTGGGGGCCCGGGCGGTACCGGTGAGCCGGGTCGGTGGGTGCAACACTGGGCTCAGGGAAGCAGCTGGTTCCCACTCTCAATAAACCCCGAACGAGTCCCGGTGGGCAAGCGCAGTCTCCGGGCGGGGCGACGCTGCCCCGGGGGTTTTGTGGGCCCGGGGGGGTGGCTCCTTGGCCACCGGCACTGGCGGGCGATGCCTGCAGGAGGCAGCAGAACCTCGCACTTCCTGGCCGCCGTCTGCTCGTCCTAGCCGCTGGAGAGGCAGGGAACCCCCGGAGAGGGGACAGCAGAGTCCACCCTGGAAAAACTCTCCATGGGTCTTGCACCCCAGGGCGGGGACAGAGGGACGTTTGTCTCCCCACCTTAGTCCCTCCACTATCTCCTCTGCCACGGCACACCCCGGCCCGGAGCCTCTCCGGCACCCGGGTGTTGCGCCGGGGCTGGCCCGGCCCGGACACCTGGCGACCAACACATGACCGCGGGCTAGGACACGGTGAGCGACCGATGCTGGCACACGGTGCCGGTGCCGTGCAGTGTCGCACTCAGCAGGCCTGGCTAAAGAAGCACTCCACAGTGCCGGGAACGGGACTGGGCTTGGCTGTGGCGCAGCTGCTTATGGAGTCTCCCAGCAGAGCTGGGCATGCAGAGAAGCATCTCCCAGTCCTGCCGAGGCTGGAGGTTACTTCCTGTTCACCCCCTGCTCTGTTTGGGATTAGCCCAGGGCTCGACTAGGAGAAACCATTCCAGAAGCTTCACCTGCTGCTGAGCCAGAAACAGGTTACTGCTGACTCAGCAGCCGCAGAAGTGGGCTGATGTGCCTCTGTCCCCCGCAGCCCTCGGTGGGATCAAGAGCCAGATTTGGGCAGTTCTTGGCCAGACAGCACAGCTGCCCCTGCTGCCCACCCAGCCTGTGGTCTTGGGTGGTCCAGCTCGTCCTCCGCCGCGCCCATAGCTGGTGGGCTCTGCACGATGCCCTGGCTGCACAGCCGGCCCCACACCAGGGGCTCAGCCCCAGGCGGAATCCAGAGCAGGCTGCGTGGGAGGGGAACTGGCAGCCGGAGCTTCCTGCCTGCGCATCCCGGCACCCAGGCTCCAGGGACTGCGGTGACCCAACAGCTGTAGCAAACCCTTAACTCCTGGTCTTTGGGAATGGGGCCAGGGCCTGGACGCTGCAACAGCACCCGTGGCTTGAAGGTGCTGCAGACCCTCTGCCACTGGGCAGAGCCCGGGGCTGAGCCGAGCCACACAGCTGTGGCACCAGGTGTGACCCCACCATGAACGCCTTCCACCAGCTCCTTTGTGGAAAGGCGCTATGAGGGCCTGCAGGACAGGGCTGCCCAGGCATGGTGCCCTCCTGCCCACGGTGTCCCCCTGCCCGAGCACGGAGCTCATGGCGCTGCCCTCTGGCACAAACTCGGCACCACACCGGGCTGAGTCGCCATGCTGGGACGGCCGCCAGTGTTGCCGCACGCAGGAGCCAGGGCAGAGCCCGGTGCCCACACCGGGTGCAGGCGGTCCTCGCTGCCCCGTCAGGTGCCGAGGGCAGCCGGTGCACACCGCCGGCGGTGCCTCCGGGAGCACCAGCCCTCCCGCAGCCCGGCCCCGCGCTGCCCCCGCCCCGCAGCTGACGCACGGCGGCCCCGCCGCCCCGGGCAGGAGCTCNGGGCGGGCCGGTCCCGTCGCATCCCGGTGCCGTCCCGTCGGTGTCGGCGGGGCGATGCCGTTCCCGGGCGGGCTGTGGTGGCTGCTGTGCTGTCGACGGGGCTTCACGCTGCTGCGGCGGGACTACGGCGAGGCGGAACGGGAGGGGGACGGCGAGGCCGAAGAGGAGGAGGAGGCGTCCTTCGAGCTCCGAGCCCAGGGAGACCAGGTGGGGACGGCCGGTGGGACGAGCGCAGACGAGCCGCCGGGGTGGTCCCGCTGGCTGCAGGGCTGGGTCGTTCCGCGGGTGCGGGCGAGCCGCAGCTCAGGGAAGGCTCCGGGCGGGCGCGGAGGTCCCGAGCCCGCGGGGCAGGGCCGCCCGTCTCGGGAGCTGCTGCCGGCTGGGTGCTGCCTGGTGCTGCTGCCTGCTCCTTAGGACAGGGGCCGCGGGGCTACCGTGCCAGACCCGTGGCAGCCCGGTGCGCGGCGGGGCCCGGGACTGCCCCGCCGGAGCGGGCCGGGGGTGTCCCAGGAGCACGTGCCGGGCGCGGAGAGCGGGCCTGGATCTCCCCTCTCCGGCTGCTTCCTCTCTGGAGAGAAACGGAGCGGCGGAAACCGGTGCTTCCTCCGGCCGGGCTGCGTGTGCGACGGCTGATAGCGCGGGGTGCGGGGGCAACCCCGGCTCCCGGGGCGGCCTGTCTGTCCCGGTGGTCTCCTGCACCAAGGACTCGGGGGATGCAGGAGGTGGTGACCGCCTGGTCCCTCTTGCTGTGGCCCCTCTCCCCTGCCCACTGCGGGGGCTGCAGCACGGCCCTGGCTGTGCAGGGCTAGGGGCAACCGTACCCTGTCGGTCCTTAGCAGCAGGTCCCCTTTCCCAGCAGTGCCAGCAGTAACAGAGCTGGAGCTGGGCCCTCTGGGAACTGGTGGCAGTGCCAAGGGCACAACTATGTCAGGAACCGTCTTTGGGCTTCCCACATCCCATGAGCCACACTGGCTCCGGGCTGGCGTGGGCGACTGGTGACGCCAGCTCCCCCGAGAGCCCTTTGCTGTGGCCAGGGGGTCCTTGGAAACCCACAGTGTCGACCGCCCCTTCGTGGGAGCGTGGGAGCAGCTACCCCGGCCCAGCCGCCGCAGCTTCTCTCCTGTTTATTTATATCCCTGAGAAGGAGACGGCTACCACTGCTGCCTCCTCTGGACTGACCGCGAGAAACGAGGCACTGCCTTAATGCCTGCAGCCCTGAGGAGCGTGTGAGGTCGTCCCCAGCCTCGGCAGTGGGACAGTGTCTGTGAGGCCCTGTGCACGGGTACCGTCGTTATGTGACAGGTGCCCTTAATGCCACAGGTCAGTGGTGTCTGGCCCTGCCCCATGGCACAACCGTACCTGCGGCGGCTCCCCCCTCCCTGTCACTATTTTTAGCCTCTGTCTCTTTTCCTTGGCGTTGCGTGCTCTGGCCTGTCGTGCCTCTAGCTGCCCTGCTGGGCTGCAGCTGGCAGGAGCTCCTGTGCATCTCCCAGGACAGCACTGCTGGTGCATCCCTGTCCCAGCACCCCTCTCTGCTGGGCGCCCTGCCCGACCCAGTGCCTGCCTGTGCCTGGGCTCTGCCTCGTGTCCCAGCATGTGTGCCAGGGTTGTCACGTGAGCGGCACTGTCCATGTCAAGTTGTGCTGCATGAGGAGGAACTGACCCTGTCCTGCTGCAGGGCCAGGGACTTCCCAGTGCTGCGTCCCACCGCCGCGGGCAGGAAGTCAGCGGCCCCATTACAATGGGACTTTGTGCCGTAAGCGTATTACTCAGCACTGACCTTGTGCAATTCTGCACGGTATTCAGCCAGCCGGGTCAGCTGAGGACGCACGGCCAGCGCTCCCGCCGGCTGCCCCCGCACCCGGGCTGCCCCAGCTGCAGCCCTGCTTCTTGCTGTGGCCTTGCGGGTGCCAGGGCTCTTCTGCCCCATGGCAGCAGTGTGTGAGCCTGTCTCTCTGGGCCCGGAGCTGGGTTGATGAGGAGGCATACAGTCATGGGGGGGATGGTCAGGGGTGCCAGGTAATGACCATGGGGCTGAGATGTCTCCTTCCTCCTCAGGGGTCCCTGGAGGTGAATCTGAGCCAGCCTACCCGTAGCAGCAGCGGCTCGGAGAGGTGAGTGATCCCCTTGCCTCCATCCTGCATTGTGTCCCTTGTGTGATGCTGCAGGAGCTGAGGGACTGGCATGTTGTGGGAGGTTGCCCTGGTGCTGGCGTATGCTGAACCATCCTGCCCGCAGAGCTAGCACCAAGCTGTGCTGCTCTGTCAGGTAGAGCGAGGAGTGGAAGAACCAGGACTGCCGTGCTTGTCCCCAGCCCTGGCGCATCCTCAGACATGTCTCCATCCACCTGCCGTGGTGGATAGCTTGACTGCCACAGGCTTAGCTGGTGGGGCTGTGCATGACTCTTCCTGTGCCAGGAGGCTCTGCCAGGCTGTGTCCATCAGCAGAGGCTGTGCCCTCGGGTGGTCAGTGCTGAGGAAGACGGGGTGTCGCGGCACAGGGGCCTGCTCGTTCCCTGTACTCGCAGTACTGACGCTGCTGCCAACATTCCTTCCTGCTTGTTCATTTTCCGAATTCTTTGGCAGGGCCAAGACTGCAAACAGCTTATTTTTAGCCGGGGTCATTTGCACCCAACGACTCTGCCGTGTTCCCACTGCTGGGCTGTGGGGTGCCCAGAGCCCCTTGGGACCCAGCTCATCCCAGCCCCCAGGCCAGCTCCCTGCTCAGGGGCTGTGGGAGACCCCCATGGGTACCTGAGCTCAGTCCCATGTTGTCCTCAGGTCCCTGCTTGTTGCAGAGGAGATGCGCAGCCTCATCGTGGAGAAAGGCCCAGGGCCAGTGGAGGATGACCCTGATGCTCTCGTGAAAGGTGGGACTGTGCCCCAGACACCCTAGAGGGATGGTCAGACCTGTGCAGACCCTTCCCTGTGCTGAGAAGCCAGTGGGGTGGATGTCAGTGAGGGCTGAGGATTCTCCTTCCCAGGCTGGCTGCAGCGGGAGATGCGGGGCTGCATGAAGACCCCCTGGATCCGTCCTCGGAAGTACTGGTTCGTGCTGACACCAGACTCCCTGGACTACTACAGCAGCAACGAGAAGGGGGCCAGGCGGCTGGGCTCCTTGGTGCTCACCAGCCTCTGCTCCGTGCTCTGGCCAGACAAGCAGCTCTACAAGGAGACAGGTGACGTGCCCATGCCCGTTGCCTAGCTGTGTCTTCCCAGCCCCTTGTGCTCTGTGTTACCCTCCCAGCCCTGAGGGCCTCTTTTGCCCAGGGCAAGGGCTGTGCTGACCCCTGGGGCACTGAGCAAGCCTGGCTGGGGTTCTGGTGGGCAATGACTGAGTGGATGTGTCCCTTGCAGGCTACTGGAGCGTGACGGTGTTTGGCAGGAAGCATTGCTACCGCCTGTACACGGAGCACCTCAACGAGGCTGTGCGCTGGGTGTGCGCCGTGCAGAAGGTCATTGACAGCAAAGCACCTGTCCAGACGCCCACCCAGCTGCTCATGCGTGACATTGAGGTGAGCCTATGGCACCAGGGTGCCTGTATCCACAGCTGTAGGCAACATTGGGATGGATTTTTGGGGTCTCGCATGCCCCAGGGTGGTGGTGGGGGTCTGTGCCAGGCGCTGGGCCAGGTGAACCCTCTGTAGCTGCTGCCATTGCTTTGCCTCCACAGGAGCACAGAGATAGCCCTGAGGTTCTGGAGCAGATCTATCGCTGCAACCCCATCCTGCGCTACACTAGTGGTCCCCTCTACGCTCCCCTGCTGCCCTTCCCCTATGGCATCCTGGACCAAAGTGGTGAGGGGCAGGTGGGGGGCACAGAGATGGGTCCTACATTCTGGGCTGGCAGCAGTGACGGCTGGGCTGGACACTGTGCGGGGCAGGTGGGCACTGGGCTGGGGCCCAGCTGGCCCTGGGTGTGAGGACAGTGCCCAGCTGCTGGCCAGGGTCCTGGGGAGGACCGTGGGGCTACTAACCCTCATCCCATCCCACAGCCCCTGGCCCCCGCAGCTACGCCACGCTGCGCGACGAGGCTGTGAAGCTCTTCAACTCGCTGCAGCAGCTGGAGTCAGAGCGGGACCCAGTGCCGCTGATGCAGGGTGTCCTGCAGACCTGCCTGGACCTGCCACCGCTGGTGGATGAGATCTACTGCCAGCTGGTGAAGCAGACTACGGAGCCACCGGCGCCGGGCGGGCAGGGAGACCTGCACTACTGGCAGCTCCTCACCTGCATGAGCTGCACCTTCCTGCCCTCCCCGCCTGTCCTGCGCTTCCTGCGCTTCCACCTGGACAGGTGAGTGCCAGGGGTGCCAGCTGTCACCAGGGAGCTCACCAGGTGCTGGGCGTCCCTCAGATCAGTGCCACCCTCATCCTCCTGGCATTTCTTGCAGGACAGAGAACTGTTTCCCTGCCTCGGAGATGGCCAAGTACGCCTGTTTCATCCGGGAGGCTTTGGGAAAGACGAAGGGGAGGGAGTGCGTGCCCTCTCTGGAGGAGATCCTGGTGCTGATGCAGCGGCAAGAGATGATCTGCACTGTGCACTGCCCTGGGGCACCCGCCTGCAGTGTGGCCATCAGTTCCCACACCACAGCTGAGGAGGTGAGGGGTTACGGCTGTGCCAGGCAGGGGGCTGGGGACATTTTGGTGCACAAGGTTGGGTGGGCAGTGTGCCACAGCAAATGAGCAGGGTCTCTCCCAGCTGAGCCATGGGGGAGAGGGGCCAGGGGCTGTCTGCCTTTGCCCACCATGACCTGTGTGTGTCCCTTTGCAGCCCTGAGTGCCGTGGCCAGGAACACGTGGTCACCATCGGTTGCCTTTGTCTCGCCCAGGTGGCCCAGGAACTTGTGTCACGCCTGGGGCTGTCCCAGAGCCCAAACCTCTTTGCCCTCTACGAGCAGTCCCGGCGACGGGAGCAGCCAGTGGGCAGTGCCACACTGCTGGCTGATGTCCTCACCAGGTTTGAAAAGTAAATGTCCTGTTCTGCTGCCTATGGAAGAGAAGGGCTGGAGGACCACAGGTGGGAGGGGACAGACCTTATGGGGCATATTCACAAGCTGATGGAGCCAATCCTGTCTGCTGCAGCCTGGCTGGAGAGGACCGGGAGCAGGACCCACCATGCCGCCTCTGTTTCAAGCACTACGGTTTCCTGGACACGGACAATGTCCCACGGGACAGCCTGGAGTTTGCCCTCCTCTTTGAGCAGGTGAATGGCATGCTGGGGTGGCTGTGCCGTGCCGTGCCGTGCCGTGGTGGCCCTGCCGGCTCACCCCGCTCTCTCGCAGGCTCACGAGATGGTGCTGCGGGGCTACGTGCCCACATCAGAGGAGACGCTGCAGACACTGGCGGCTCTGCGCCTGCAGAGTCTCAACAGCGACTTCTCCACCCACGCGCCCTTCCCGCGCCTGGAGGAGCTCTTCCCGCCCCATGTGCTGCATGCCCGCTTGCCGCCCCCGCCCCACCGGCCCCCCAAGTGCCGGGGGGCCCGGCTGCGTGCAGGGCTGCTGGCCGGCGGGCTCTGGGGCCAGGCGCTGGCCAAACAACGGGCGGAGCGGGACCAGCGCCTGCGGGGCCGTCTGCGTGAAGAGGGGGCCAGCACCATGGCTGCTATTGTGGAGAAGTGGAAGCTGCTGCAGGGCATGGGCCGGCCCGAGGCCATGGCTGCCTACATGGCCTTGGTGCGGGAGTGGCCTGGCTTTGGCTCCACGCTCTTCGACGTCGACCTGCACGCGGTGAGGCCCCAGCTGGGTGTGGTACAGGGGCAGCCCTGGCAGTGGGCAGCCCTGACACTCCTCTCCCTGCAGAGCCCAGTGGGCTCTGGGCCCCAGCGCCTGTGGCTGGGCATCGGGGCCAAGGCCGTCTCGCTCTACAAGCCTGGAGAGCCCGAGCCCTTGGACAGCTTCTGCTACGGCCGCATCTCCTCCTTTGGTGCCTCTGACAGCAGCACCTTCCGCCTCTCCGTGGAGGATCGAGACCTGCTCTTTGAGACCTCCCAGGTAAGGGGCTGCCATCTCTCTAGCCTCCCTCCTCACCAAGGGTGCCCCAGACTGATCCCCTATGTCCACTCTACCTGCAGGTGGATGAGATAGCTCAGCTCCTCAACACGTACCTCGCCTCTGCGGGTGCCCAGCGGCTGCCCCAGATCCAGGAGCCTTCCACCAGTCCCCCCACCTCGGAGTCCACTGTGCTGCCCCAGGGGCTCTGCTGCCCTGCAGCTGGGCCCTGGCAGCACCAGCCACCAGTGGGTTCATCCCACAGTTAGCCCAGCAGCTGGTGTGGCCACGCAGGTGCTCCAATGGCCGGCGTGGGAGGGCAGCAAAGCCTGGCAGTGACTGGCAGGTCTGTACTGTCCCCCAGCTGCTTGAAAGCAGGGGGCCAGGGGGCCGTGCTCCTCCCCACTGCCATTGCCTTTCTGGCTATTCCCTTAATTTATTTTGAGATGCCTGCGTGCCCCACATCTCCCAGCACTTTCCCTGGTGGGCAGTGGGGCCGCCCTGCTGCGGTCCCACACACAGCCCCCAGGCCTGTCCCCATCCCCTATACCCTGGTGCCTTTGCCTTCAGCACTTGTGTTGCCTGCCACTCTGCTCATGCCCCGGGGGCTTTGCCCAGAGCAGAGGGTACCAGGCAGTAGTGCTGTGCCATCATCTGTCTGTCCGTCCTCTGGACCCACCCCTTCTGGAAAGCTGCGGGCGGCTTTTGGCCCTGGGGACCCGCAGGCTCCTCCTGCATGAGTGGCTTGGGCTCTGCGGTGGCCCTGTGGCCAGGTTTATGTCACAGGGGTGGCTGGTGGAGTGGCAGCTGGTACGGCTGGGGCTCAGGCCCTCAGTGTTGCCTCTGTAGTTTGTTGGTTCTGTCTTGGGATGGGGGGGTTGGTTGGTTGTTTTTCTAAATAAATGCACAAAGGAAAGGCTGGGCCTCCTGTCCTGCAGTGTGGGTTAACAGCGGGAGGCTGAGACAGTCGGATCCCTGGGGCAGCCAGGGCAGCAGGGCCTGGGACAGGCAGCAGGGAGGAGCAGCACAGCATGTCCTTGGGGGCAGGGACCGCTGTCCCTCTGGTCATTGCCAGGCGACCTCTGGCATTTCACCAAGAGCACAGGCAGCTCCAGCTCCCCAGCAGCCCCTGGCACTGGCTGCCCCGGCGGGGGGAACTGCCCCAGCCACGGGGGCTGCTGCCAAAGAGGGCGTGGGAGCCCGTGCTGCCACAGTGGCTGTATTTTTAGTTGCCTGTTCTGTGCCCTCAAGGCTAAGAGGAAGATGCTAAATTTCACCTTGCACTGCCTGGGTTTGGGATGGTGCCAGCACTGCCCCTTGTCCCCAGCCCAGAGCCCAACTCCTACAGGTCAGAACCAGAGCTGCTGTGTCCATATCACCTGACACTGTATGGCCTCAAGCTCATGTTCTTGCTGGTGTTGCTGTCCCCTGCCTTGGACCCTGAGTGGAGAGGGCACCCCCAGGCCCCCATGGCCCACCCCTACACAGGGCCTCACTGCTGCAGAGTATCCGTGTGGGTGCCGTGCGCTCTACGGGCAGGGCGGTGCCGGTCCCAGCCCTGGTCAGCTGTGCTGGCAGGTCCTGCCAGTATTTCTGGCTCTGCTGCAGCAGTTGCCCAGTGCTGGTCCCCATGGCACTGCCTGTGGGGGCAGAGCTGGCCCTGCACACCCCAGGACGTGCTGGTGAGCTATGAGGCCAGCTGGCCAGCCAGACAAGTCAAGTACCAGCCCCAGTCTTTGCATCAGGCTTCGCTGCCTGGCTGTTCAATCTGGAGTCATGCAGGCAGCATCAGTGCAGGAACAGCCTTTATTAAAGCAAAATAACCTACAAAAATATAGATACAGCCCGTGCCCCAGGCCTGATCTGGCCAAGGAGGAACAAGGCTCCTGCCCAGGGCAAGGACTAGCTCAGCCACACGGAGCCTTTGGCCACGGGGGTTGTGTGCACCCAACTCAGGGGCCCAGGCCTGTTCCCAGCCCCAGGGTCACTCTTCTCCTCCTTACAGCAAGCGTTGCTCCCACAGGCAGAGGTTCCCTCCCAGCAGAGCGCGCAGCTGCCCCAGTCCTGTCCTGGGCCAGGGCACACGGTGGGGCGGGGGCTGTGCCCCGCTGAGGAGCTGCAGGCTCTCTGCAGAGGAGTGCAGCGCGAGGGCCCCGCCGCGCCTGGCAGCGCTGAGGGGTGAGAAACGTGGGCACGGCAGAGACGAGCCCTGCCGGCGTGCGTGGGGGTGGCCACGGGACCTTCCTGTCTCCTGGCAGGGCACTCACTGTTCCTGCGTGCCCCAGGAGATGTAGTCAGGGCGTGTGGCTGCGTGATACTCATCGATCAGCTGCTGCACGATCTCCCGGGAGTTGTCCAGCTCGTCGAAGTTGTCCTTGAAGATGTCCTCCTTGCGGAACTGCTCCAGGAAGGCCTCTCGCTTGCGCAGCTTGTCGTACTGCCGGCACGTCCGCTCAAACAGCTGCAGAGCAGCACAGGGTCAGGGGGCTCCCCAGGGACCCTTCCCAAGAGAAGGGCACCTTGGCCAGCAGGATTGATGGGAGGACCCCTGACCAGATCTCCCAGCAGGAGCCACCCACCCCCATCCCTGGCTTTGTGACAGGCCCAGACTGAAGAGACACAAGGTCTGGGGCTGCAGGGCTCAGCATGGTGAGGGAAGGCACTCACTCACCGAGGAGATGTTGGTGTGGTTTGCCATCATGAGCCCGCTGACGCGGTGAGCGGACGGCAGGTAAGGGGACTTGCGGGACAAAGCCACCTGGATGCTGGCAGGGCCCCAGGGGATGAAGTTGGCCAACTTCCTCTCCCGGATTCGCTGCAGACTCTTGTGAACCTGGTGGGATGAGAACAGCAAACGGCAACAGGGTGAGGCACAAACAGCTTGGCTGCAGCTGACCCAAGAGCTGCAGGAAGCACAGCCATGGGAAGGTGGATTTCAGCATGACTGCAGCTTTTCCATGAGGCCAAAGCCCAAACAGGAGCAATCTGAAGCCACCTCTCAGGTACTGCCTAGTCTCATCCCAGGATCCCTGCACAGACAGTGACCATGCTCTTCCTGGGCCACACCATGGCCATCAGTACCTGAACAGCCATGGGAACTCACCTGTGTAGGATCCACCTCCCCCTGGATGATGTTGAGGATGGCAATGTAGCAGTGGTTGGTCTGCCTGTCTCGCCCTGTGGACACCATCACGTTTTTAGGCTGCAGCAACCTTCTCATCACATCCAGGACTGTGGTTTTCCTCACACTGGCCACCTGCACAGGCCAGCCAGGGGTCAGAGGGAGTAGGTGTGCTGCTCCCTGCCCTCCTGCTGCCTGGTGTACACACACACACATACACACACACACACACAGGAGCAGGGGGGAGCTGGACAGAGATACCCTCACCCTGGGGATGGAGTCACATGCAAAGCTGCATGCAAGAAAAGAGAAATCCCAACATCACACAACAGGCACAACCAGGCCAAGAAACAGTGTGTCAGTGGAGGCTCCAGCATGGGGGCTGTCTAGCCCCCACCCTGCAGCACAGCTAGGGGTGAAGCTCAGCTGAAAACAGAGGGTCAGGAATCTATTTTATGTTGTTGCTGTCAAACATGAGTTCTGTCCCCCTGCCAGGCAGGGAGCAGTGGGGGCTCAACAGGAAAGGGGTTGTTCCCCACTGCATGCTCTACCTGCCCTGCCCAGCTCTGAGCCGTGGGCAGTGTGTCCACTGCCCTCCCTGAGTGCTCTTGGGGCTTTGCCCAGCTGCTACTGGCCAGGGGTGCCACAGCCAGGGCCAGCACCCAGAGTGCCCACAGCTGGGTGAGGTGGCAGCCCCCTCCTGCACTGGTTGAGCCATTGGCTGAGCCCTGCCCGCACTCCTCCCTCGGAGGACAGATCACACACTGATACCCTTTTCAGAGCCAGCAGCTTTTCAGATTTGCTTCTCTGAGAAACATCCTGAGGAAATGCACACAGGGAGAGGAGAAGAGCAGCTGTTAGTTCCTTCCGGACCGTGGTGGGCCTGTGCAGGTGAGCACCTCTCAAAACAGAACTGCCCCACTGGCACCAGGGGGCTGGGGGGCACCAGTTAGAGACAAGCCAAATACAAAAACCAGCACATGAAGTGCAGAGGGGTGGCAAATTCACTCTAAGACACAGACTGAGCTTCAGGCAAGGGCTGACACCTGTAGCCCACCAGCAGTGACAATGAGCATTAATGTTTGGACCCAAACCGCTGAAGCCAATGGCTCATGGGTGCAGGACTGGCAGGGCCACTCTCCTGGCCTTGCTTTTATCACTGCTAAGGGTGGCTTTTACCTGTCCTGATCTCGACAGCCACCCTGATGCACACAGCAGGTAGCCTGGCACAAGCACAAGTGCCTGCTAACGTCTGATTCACGGCACATGCGGCAGTCACGTGGTGTGAGCACATGGGCCTGGGATTTGGGACGTGCAGTGACAGTGCACAGCGAGACGGGGCTGACAGATGCTGCAAGGTGAGTGTGGCAGCTTCTCTGCCCTTGGGGATGGGAAGGAGAGCCTGGGGCTGCCTTACCGACTGGTCGGTGGTGAGTGGCGTGTAGCCCGTCATGAGGAAGTGCAGCCGGGGCGTGGGGATCAGCGAAGCAATCAGCCCAATGAGGTCGTTGTTCATGTACCCGGGATACCTGAGCGTGGTGGTGCTGGCAGACATGATGGTGGAGACCTAGGGGAGAGGACAGGGTCAGCAGATGGTCACAGAGCGTGTCAAGACATGTCATGGGAAGCTGGGGTGCCTGGAGGGGCACAGGACCCTCACTCACAGCTCCAGGCTGCCCACCCCTGAGCCCAGCCCATGAAGCAGGTTCAGACTAAACTGAACACAGCAGGGAAACCCCATGCAGGCTTCCCCTGAGGGAAAAGTCCTCACCAGCTGGTTGATCTGTGAGAATGATGGGTTCTGAATGTGCAGCCGGTCTGTTGCGATCCGATTCAAGGCTGTGTTGTCCAGAACCACCTGCAAGAGAAACCTGGCTCTGTGAAGGGCCCCTGAGGCAGCCAAGGAAGGGCAGTCCTGGCCATGCCCTCCCAGGGCACTGGTGGTCCAGAACAGGCCCTGAGTGGAACCGTCTGTACAAGTGGCAGACACCTGAAACCACAAGCTGACTCATCTGTGGCACGTAACTGACACTGTCAATGGAACCTCTTCCCTCCCTCCTGGCTGTGCTCCCTATGCTCTCCCAAAGAGCTCTGGGCCAGCAGTGTGCAACAATCTCAGTTCCAGCAGCTCCAGTGCAACTGCTCCTCCAGTGCCACATGCAGGGACTGGTTGCAGAGAATGAGCAGTGTCTCAGCCAGGCCTGACCAAAGCCCCAGTGCAGGCTGAAGGTGCTGCCTGACTTTGTGGGGACACTGTGGGTGCTGCAAATGACACAGGTGATGCATTCAGGCAGGAGCTGCAGCATAGCTGCACAGAGGAATCACAGCCAGTCCTCACTGCCTTGGGAAAATCTGCTGGATCCAAGGCAGAAATGCCAGGCAGCTCTGCAGGGGTTAGCACCAGTGAGGGTCCCAGGGGCCACATCTGCTTGGCCCTTCTGTTCGGGGTGCACTCATTGCTGCACCTGGGGCTCACAGGCACACGGTGCTGGCCCCAGGATGGGCTGCAGCTCTCAGCTGTGGGGACAGGGACATCTCCTCAGGGCTGGCTGTGCCACGGGCCTCTTACCACACAGTCAGCATTCTGGGTCAGTCTCTTCAGTGTCAGCAGGGAGTTGTATGGCTGAACTACAACATCGCTCATCTCGTCCTGGTTTGGGAACACTGAGTAGGTCTCCACCAGTTTCTTGGGATACCTAGTGAGAAGTGCAGCATCTCAAGAGTTAACACCATCAAGCTGCACTCTCCCCTCCCACAAGCTGCCTTAGCAGTCTCCAGGGCTCAGGACAGGGTGAGTCACCAAAGCTGCAGCCAGAGTGGCTCCCAGGGAAGGAGAGAATGTGTCCCAGCAATGCCTACTCCACCAGCACAGGAGCCGGCTGCCAGAGGAGCTACAGGGAGGCTGAGCCATCCACAGGCTGATTAAGCAGCTGCTCACAAGTCTTTTCAAGAGGATGCAAGCTGAAACAGGCCAGGATGGCAGCTCACAGCCTTCAGCCAGAGCCTCCCACCCTCCCCTGCACCATCAGGTGTCCACAGGCAGCTGCCTGATAAGAACGGCTGAGAGAAGGCAGAGCTTGGACAGAACGAGTCCAGTTTCAGAGCCTCTGAAGTCCCCAGGCATATCAGGAGCCAGCCTTCTGCAGGCAGCATGCCAGGGATTGCACAAGGCAGTGTTTGGGTGGGGGTGGTGGCTCTGAGTCAGCGCTCTCCAGCTCCTGCTCCAGGCAGGCTGCCAGGGCTGGGCCAGGCACTCAGGCCTGTGTGGGAAGGGCACAGGGCTGTGCTCACCTGTCATTCAGTCTCTCCAGGAGGTATGAGCCCAGCCCAGAGCCTGTTCCACCAGCGATGGAGTGGCAAAGCACAAACCCCTGGAAGGAAGCAGAAGGCAGGTGCTGAAGATGAAGCTCAGGCCCAGAGCAGACAATGTGTTACTCCCACTACCTTCAGCAGAGACCTGCCAGACAGGGCCAGAGCTCCTCATGTCAGCTGGGAGCATGGATGCAGCAGAGACTGACCCCAGCTCCTCCAGACCCCAGCAGCAGCCACAGCTCCTCAGGCTTCTCCTGCCCACACCATGGGATCTACATCTCTGCACACCCCGCACAGCGCAACCGTGCCTTGGGAGCGTACAGGATCCTCCCACCCAGAACAGGACTGGAATAGCTCCAATGTCACCTCCAGGGCCCAGTCCATCACAGGAAATGGAACTGCGTGTTCTCAGCCCTTTCCTGGGTCCTCCACACCCCTCCCCACCAGGCCAAGCTCCCACTGGCTGACTCCAAGGCAGCTCCCACCTGCTCAGCTCCCACAACAGGCACTTGAATCTCCTGCCAGCTTGTTTTGGTGATGTTCTCCCTTCCCTTACTGCCATGTCATAGCCTGACAGCAGCTTTGTCTGTCTGCACACAGGTTTGCATGGCCAATGTAAAGAAAAACGCCCCACAAGCGAACAGTGAAAGAACTTCTGGGGCAGGCTGGCAGGGGGAGTGGGGATGGACGGACCTCCTGTCCCTAGATTCCCTCTCTACATGTCCTGTGCTCAGTCCCACAAGCTCACTGAGCAAGTCTGTGTCCACTAGAACGCTGAACTCAACCTTACAAAGAGCAGCCTAGCTGGGAAAACACCAGGCAGGGACACTGGATCCAAATCCCTTGTTTACTTACTTCCAAACTGTCACTCCCATCAGCCTCTCTGTCTATTATATCAAAAATATCTTCATGGATCTTTTCTCCCTGCAAGAGAGATCAGGACTGGTTTTGTTCCTTTGCCACAGAACATGGAGAAGAGCTGCTCAAGCTCAGTGTGAAGTTGAATCAGACTGGCAGGGTGGTCCTGTCCCCAGGGTGCCACAGGGCTCAGGGAAACAGTCCCAGGGACATCAGTCCCTGCCAGTGACAACCAATTCTTCAGAAACTGGAACTGAGCTGCCATGAGGAAGCCAGGACAAAGCCCCAGGGCTGAGGAGCTGCCCTTTGTCTCACCCAGCAGCACTAGAGCCAGTACCTGCGAGAAGCCACTGGCCCAGTTGTTCCCAGCTCCTCCTCCATGCTCGGACAGGTAGATGTTTTCTGGGTTATAAAGGTTGGCATAAGGGGAGTTGAGGATGGAATGGATGACACGGGGCTCCAGGTCCAGCAGCACAGCCCGTGGGATGTAGTGCTCATCATCTGCCTACAACGGGAGCAAGAGGATCTTGATGCTGCTGCAGCTCAGTGCCACTTCTAGTGCCAGAGTGTGAGCTACCCCCTGGCTGCAGTGGAGCCCCACACGGCCGGGCCTGGTGAGAGGGAGGAGTGAGGGAAGAGAGAGAAGCTGGTCCTGTGCAGCCTATCCTCAATGCAGCGTCCCTGTAACCCAGAGCACTCCTGTCACGGGAGGGGGGAGACTCTCCGTGCTTACATAAGACACTATCTATGGCAGCCACAGCCTCGTGCTTCTGCTCCGCCTCCACAGCGCTCCACTAACAGACCGGGAGCGCAGGCGGGAGCCCGGAGCGGGCTGTAAACAGGAGCCTGGGCTGAGCCGCCACTCCCGCCTGCACGGTCCGCGCCCGCCCAGCCGTCCCTGTGCCCGCAGGGGCTGTGGAGTGCGCTGCGAGGGCACAGACAGCCCAGCTGCACCCGCCCGGGCACGGAGCCCCGCGGGGACCAGGACAGCACCCTTCGTGCTGTGTGCCCGCTCCACGGCCTGGGGCCGCCGGTACCTGGTAAAAGAAAACGTCCTTGCGGTCAGTGCCTTCGGTGGCGAACTCTTCCACGATGCCCTCGGGGCTGATGCCGTGCTCGGCGCAGAGCTGCTTCCAGAACTCGAACCCGACTGCGGGGAGGCGCGGTCAGACGGGCCGGGCCGGGCAGCGGCACCGGGACCGGGGCAGGGCCCGGAGGACCCCGGTCCGCAGGCCCCGCCCCATTCGCTTGAAGCCCCGCCCCGTCCCGCCAGGCCCCGCTAACTGGCCCCCCCACAGCATCCTGACTCCACCCGGTGCGCGCTCCCCCGGTCCCGCCACGGCCGTGGCGCGCTCACTCTGGTTGCCGCACTGGCCCAGCTGCAGGGTGATGATCTCCCGCGGCATCGCGGCCGAGGCTCCGCTCCGCTCCGCGCCCCGCCCGACTCCGGTACCGCCGCGTCTCCCGCCGGCGCCAACGGCAATGCGCGTGCGCACCGCTCGCTTCCGGGGCAGCACCGCGCACCTCCGCCCGTGGCGGCGCCCTGGCAACGCGCTTGCGTCC
>VWYI01005049.1:275503-292474 GCA_013399455.1 Anthoscopus minutus
CAGCCCGCGCCTGCGCCAAGATGGTGGCGCACAGCGCAGCGTTGTTGTCGGTAGCTGGGCGCCGCCATGATTACGGCGGGGGCGCGCGCGCGGCGGCCGGGCGGATGTTGACGCCGTGAGGGAGCGATGGCGACGGCGGCTGCAGCGGGAGCGGCAGCGGGGCCCGGGCCNCGAGCCGCTGCTGGGCGCCGTGCAGGCCGCGCTGGTGTGGGAGCGGCCGGGCCGCAGCGCGCTGTGCTGGGCGGCGGTGCACGGCCTGTTCTGGTGAGTGGGGAGGCTGGGACTGGGACCAGCCCTCGGGAGGCGCGCTCTGCCGAGCCCCGGTCGCTGGGACTGCGAGGGTCGAAGGACTTGGGGGAGCTGCCGTCAGGGGCCGCGGGTTTGGTCCCTGTCCCGTTCCGGACAGGAGGGACCTGGGAGCGGTGGGTCGGCTGCAGTCCCCGTCCCCGTGCTTTCCTTGTACCTGAGAGCATCAAACTACCGGGAAAACTCAGCCTGTTCTGTGGCAGTGGAGGGAGGGCAGTTTGCCTGGGACAGAAGCTATACAGCAGGGAGAATTGACACGAGCAAACCAGGGTTACCTGGCAGCTGTGTGGTGGCTGAGTAGCAGGTGCTGAGTTTTCCCCCTGAGTGACTGATTTTAGGTTGCTTTGTGTTATCCCTTTGTGTCTTATAAAGATCTGGCCAGTACCGATTCATTGGTTTCTTCCTCACAGGTTCTTTGCTCTGACTTCCCTTCGCTTGCTGTTTCTGACTGCATTTACTCTCATAATATTAGTGTGTCTAGACAAGTGGAAGCACAAAATCTGGCCAGAAATCGGTGGTAAGTTGCATTTTGAGCTCATAGCAAATCAAGCCCCATTTCTAGCCCTACAAGTACAGGCTCTGCACTGCCTGCAGTTGCATTGTTAAAACCTGGGCCTCTTGCTTTAAGGATCTAGATGCTGGCAAGAAAGAGCAGGCATGCTCTTTCTGGAGCTGGAATATTCTAACCTGTGTAAACACAAGTTCTTTTTGTGCTTATGACACTGGTATTTGCCTTGTAATCCTGAACCACAGGGTGTACGTGACCTAGTGCAGGCTTGAGACAGTGATTCACTTTCTGAGCATTCAGTACCAGAGTGAGAAATTGAAGCATATGTGGAACTTGTCTGCATTCCTCCTCAGAATCCATAATAACCCAGTTTAGGATGAAGACAAGTCGCAGCCTTGCTGTTGACCAGAGATTTCTTTGGGAGAAGAGGCATCTGAACGGCTGTTAATGAAGTTAGTTTTCAGCTTTCAGTAACCAAAGCAGTTGTATCCCTCCTTTGTGACATTAATACACTGATGAACACCCCCATTCCAAGCAGCTCGAGGTCCCTTGGCTTTGCATGGACAGGTTAGTTTGGAGGACTGTGAGGGTCTGCATGTTCCCAGAGCTGGTTCCCTGACTAACCAGCAAGTTCAGCTCCCAGCTTTCTGCTTCAATCCATGTTCTCTCTAGTTCCTGGGAAGACATTAAAGCTTTCCTCGGTTTCAAAGCTTGGCTCAGGCTGCTTCTTAGGAGACAGTGTCTATCCAATTCCCTCATCCCTCTGATTTGATCTCTCAGGGTGGCTGGCACATCCCTTTCAAGTCCCAGCCTGGGTGGGAAAGTATCAAAAGACTTAAATCCCTGATGGCTCCAATCTGCAGGGTGTTCCTCCTCCCCAGCTGGTGTGTTCAGGGAGTGGGGGAGAGGGAAGTGGGCAGCCTCTAGTGTCCAACAAACACCGAGGAGCAACAGGGAGACTCTTGCAGTCCTGTACTGTCACACGTACACACTCAAGACTTGTTTAAGGAGTGATGTGTCTCCATCCTGTAATTACAGTTAATGTCTTTTCCAGGTGTTCCCCAGCTCATTAAAGCTTTACTTAAATCCCAAAAACTAAGCATTCCCATGACAAATTCCTTGCAACTAATGTAGTGTCTGTTCTTAATATTTTAGTGGCAAGACCTGATGAATTAGACAATGAGAGGTAGGAAACTAATTGACTCCTCTGCTGTGATACTTTGCTGTGATACTGTGTTGTTACCTGCACAAGCTTGGGATGTTGGCTCCTTGGGGTGAGGAGGAGGGGGAGCTGGGAGCTGGGAGCTGCTCAATGAGGGCAGATGGAGACCCAGATTCAGTCAGGTAGTCATGAGAAGTTTTTGACTTGCCCAAGCTATTTTATTATACCGTGCCTTCCCACCAGCCTCCAGACACACTTGCTTGATTCCCTGCCCCCTGAAGTAAGAGGTGCTGCCTTAGGAGCAATTCCTCTTGTATAGGCCTCCAGTAGCAGGAAAACAGAATTTCTGTGGGAATTAATGAAGTCTTCTGAGACTTGATAGGGAACATTTAAGAGGCTTGTTCCAGCAGTTGTTTCTGCATAGTTATGATCTGACTGCAACATTAATAGTGGGTTGAGAAATGCTGAGGTGTTGCCTCACTGCTCACACCTGCCTCTCTGAGCACACTTTCCTGCCTGTGCTGGATGTCAGTTCCTGATTAAATCACCTGAGCTGGTGCCAAGGGACAATTGTCTTTATTCATTTTTTGTAAGAGGCCCAAGCACAAAAGGAATTGCTCTTTCTAACCTTCAGGTACTCGTGACTAGCAGTTAGGCAGCACTAACAAAACTGACCAATTCAAGGCCTCCAGAGTAACTGAGTACATGAAGTGAGGTGCAAGGCTGCTTCTAGACCTCATGCTGAACACTTGGAGGCTGCAGTTGACCAGAGAAACACAGAAAAAATAAATGGATTAGCTTGATTTGCCTCTGCACTGTACACTATCTCCAGCAGCATGGAAACTGGTCCAGGCCACTGACTGAAATTCCTGCTCCTGAGCTGCTGTGGGAGCACTGGGATGCTGCTAGAGAGGCTGTAGATAAACTGCTTTGGGCAGGGCACTGCTGGGAGGGCAAGTGACCCTCATCTCTGGCACTCTGTGCTGGGTGGGAACAAAGGAGGCATTGAGACAAGTATTTGTAACAAGGGTCTTCAATCCTGACACTGATGCAGCAATTTCTGTTCCCAAATTCTGCCCTCACTGCAGCTGGGGATACGTCCACCCTCGGCTGCTCGGAGTGCCAGAGCTCTGTCATCATTTGGCTGAAGGATGGGTGACTGGGACCAACTTTTTAAGTAATCTCTTCATTTTCAAGAGGCAAAGTCCTGGCAAGGTAAGAACGTACAGTCTTCAGAAATAACCTGTTTAGTGTGGAGCCTCTGCTGACCACGGGGATCCTCCTGTGCTGGCATCCAGCACTGCCTGAACACGTTCCTGCATGGGAGGTTGCCACGGGAGGTCTCCCACAACACTGTGCCTATTAGGTGGTGAGGGAAAATGGAAAGCACAGGGAGGAGAAAGTGAATGTCAGTGTGTGGATTGCACCACTGAAGTGAGAGCATGACTGTTCCTTCTGTAGATTTCTGGCTTTTCAAGTGTCTGTCAAACTTGTCTCCTTGCTGGGTTTTAACAGTTTGAGAAAGTGTCAAAGCTTTTTCCTTCTGGTTTTTTGAGTTCATGGAAAAAGGAACCTGTAGCACAGTGATACTGTCCTTATCCTCTTCACCTCCAAGAGCTCTCTAGTATAGCCTCTTCCTGGCTGTTGGTGTCCCTGCTTCAGGAAGCTCCTCTTGCCCTGAGGGAGGAGGCCTCAGCTGCCCGTAGCTCTGAGGGCACATACCCCTGTGTCTGGAGCCTGTGGTTGGACACTGTGAAGGCTTCACCTCTCTTTGGAACAGTAACTTGACCCAGAATTTGCAGAGGCTGAGATGATCAAGAATTGAGTGAACCTACTCCTTAACCCTGGAAACTCACTGTCTCTCATGTCTTCAGTTTTGCCTTCTAGTGTGTGGCTTGTTCACCTTCCTGGCTGTCCTGGGCCAGTATATCCCTGGGCTCTTGCTCTCGTACTTGCTGTGTAAGTAAATCTCTGTGCCAGTACAAACTTACATGTGAAGAGATGAGTGGGTGCTGAATGTCTGAGGAATGGGGCTCAGAATCTGGGAAAGCTTGTGTGAATGGCTTTAAAATTTAAAACAATACATTCTGCCAGGAATATGGTGGCTCTTGACCAGGACTCGAAGTCTGGTCTGAAGAGAACACATTTGAGTGCTTAGTAACTACAGATCTGAGCACTAAGAGCTTGGCCTCTCAATTTTGTTAAATCGGCAGAGGTGAAGGCACCTGTTCTAACAGCCTCAGTGCTCAGATCTGCTGTGCCCTGTGTGTTGTGCTGCATCACGAAATGGGCAGCATGTTTCAGCATCCTGAACAACCTCCTAACCCACATTCCTGCTCACTGCAGTGCTCTTTGTCCTGCTGTGGCCCCTGGCTGTGTACCACAGGCTGGGGCAGCGCCTGTTCCTGCGGCTGGAGCCCCTGCTGCAGCGGCTGGACTTCAGCGTCCGGGGATACGTGGTGGCGAGGCAGCGTGAGAGGCAGCGTGAGTTCTGTGCCCCTTCTGGCCCCACGGTTTTACACCTTGGTCTTTGATACCTGAAACAGGCTGTGAACAGAGGCTCCGGCCTTGGAGGGTGGTAGGGGCTGCATGTCTGGCATGGTAAATTCTTGGAACTGCCTTGGGAAGAGTGAGAGGCAGTTCCACCTCTGCAGCCATCTCCTAGGAAGCAGCTACTGTGGGCTTTTCACAGCACTGAGCTGCTCCAGTTCTTGGCTGCCAGAACTGTGTGTTCTCTGTTCTGGAAAAAGGAGGAAAAGCTCTGTGCGAGGGAGTTGTAAGCGTGTTCATCTCAGCAAAAACCTGCTACAGCCGCAGTCAGAAGTTATCATGACTGTGCTGTGGAACAGAGCTGGCTCTGCTCTTGTTATGTTTTCTGGTCCTGCACAGAGCCTTGCCCCAGCAGCAATAACAGCTTTGTGTCTGGTTTCTAACAGTGCGTGGCCAGGCCCTCAGTCAGGAAGCCACAGACGATGGGAGTGACAGCGAAGAGGAGCTGGCTGCATTCTGCCCCAAGGTAACAGAGCCTCTGGGAGAGAGAAGAGCTCAGCTGGAAAGAACAAACTGCACTGTGGGTCCATGTTGTGTGTCAGCACAGTGTAGCTGAGTGATGGGAGAGCAAATGAGGACACTGTCCTTTCAGATAGGTCTTTCCCATTCTGTTCCACTAAAGAATGTTCAGAGCTGTTTGTGCCAGCTGCAGTCTCCTAGACTGTGCAGTAAATGTGAATGAGTCTGAGATACCAGTCTCCCACGAGGGCCAGGTTTAGCTGGAGGACACTGCATCATCTGTTTTGTCTTGAGGCGTGAACCTTTCTAATGCTGATGTTTCAATTTTATCTTCTGTTTCAAAGCTGGATGACTCCGTGGTTGCCAAGGAACTGACCATCTCTGACTCGGAGCATTCAGATGCTGAGGTTTCCTATACTGAAAATGGGATGTTTAATCTTTCAAGGGGCCAGACACCCCTGACAGAAGGATCAGAAGGTGAGAGAGAACAGCTTCTGGAAGGTGTGGAATGCCAAGCAGACGCCAGTGTGATGGGTCAGAGGGAGGATGTGTTACCTCCCATCATTGAAGTCTGGCTGTTTGATGTCAGCCTTGCTGCTGGAAATGAGCTGCATCTGCCTGTTTTATTCAGAACTGAAGCTTCCTGTTTCATTCCTGTGGTGCTGGAGTGGAGTGAGGGCAGCAGCTGTGCAAAGGCAGATCTGGCTCTGCCAGTCTGGCTGTGGGTGCTGGTGCTCCCCTCTAGCAGGCGGCTGCTTCGGCAGCGGCATTCCTTGCGAGTGAGGGTCAATGGGATCTCAGCAGCTGGGATGGAGGGAGGGAGATGTTGAAGAGAGTGTGGTCTGTGAGCACCCAGCAGTCCATCCAGGGGAGGTGCTGGCTCAGCTCCTGCCTGGGCCTGTGGGTGCTGGTGAGTACTGGCAGTTAAAGCACTTTCTCCTCTTCCAGATCTGGATGGTCACAGTGACCCAGAAGAATCTTTTGCCAGGGATCTCCCTGACTTCCCTTCCATAAACCCAGAAGCAACCGGCATAGATGATGAAGACGACACCAGCATTGGGATCCCAAGCCTGGCGTACCGCTCACAAGGGACAGAGGATCTGCAGCTCCCATATGAGCAGGAGGAATTTGGCACACTGCCATCAGTGCAGAATCTCACCAACAACATCGCTGGCTTTGTCACCAGGGGCATGATCCAGCTGGCACTGTCAGGAGCCTCTCAGCCAGGCTCCTCACACAGCAGCAATCCCCAGAGAGGGGCAAAGACTCACCTCAGAGCGGCCAGTTTGGACTTGGACACTGATGCTGAAGGGGATGACTTTGAACTGCTGGATCAGTCTGAGCTGAACCAGCTGGATCCCACTGGCTCCAGAGGCCAGTAAACCATCCTGTCACTTCCCTCTGGTTTTCTACTGCGCATCATGGAGGGAATCTTAGAAGGAAAAGCCTTGCACAGTTCTCTCAATTGTCTCCTGTGAGTCTGAGTGATGTGACAGCCAGTCCTGGTTGGGTACACCACTGTGACTTGTGACTCTGTAGCCTCGCTTGGATTTTAAAATAAAGGACACTGGCAATCTGTAGAGAAGAGGCGTTGATGGGATAGCTCCACAATCACCCTGCACTGTCTGACAGGATACTGCCTGCTCCAAATTTTCTCTAAGACAGTAAATCTGGTGTCTGTAGCTCTGAAATCCAGTGAGACTGACAGCATCACCAGGAACACTTGTGCACTGAGTTCTGGCACTGATGTGTAACCAGGGGAACAGGACAGAGCTCCTCAGACGTGGTGTCTGGGACTCAATGCTGGTCTGTCACAGACAGCTGTTCCCCACTCCTAGTATGTGCACAGATCCAAGTCTTCTCTCTCAGCAATATCCAACTCCAGGTGGAGCCAAACTCCTTGCTCCATTGTGGATGTTGTGCAGCCACAGTGTTTTCCTTGCACTGGCTGCTCCCTCGGCTCCCGCTCCTCATGATGCTGTTTTGTAAGAGCTCAATGGCAATAAGGCACCTGCTGTGACCACCAGACCATCCTGCAAGAACATCCACGTGTAGCCCCTGCTCTTGTGTTGCTTTTCTGAACTAACAGCCTTTGTTAACAGCCAACTAACACTTTGCTAGAAACCCCTGTGCTGCTCCAGTGCGTTCCCGTGGGCAGGGCCGAGGCTGCGTGTCCCGTGTCAATTTTCCCGAAGGAAGGAGGAGGTGGAGCAGAGCTGACAAGGCAGTGGTGTGTCCCCTGTGCCCTTGCTGCCTCCAGCCTTGTGCAGGCAGAGCCCAGCAATGGGAACGGGACAGGGACAGCAGCCCAGGCCACCAGTGACTGAGGAGGTCTTGCCTGCCGCGGTCCTGTGAACAAACCAGCAGCCCCCAGGAAGAGCCACCCCCCTCTGCCCGTCGAGCGCCTCCGTTACTTTTCCTAAGCCATAGACCCAGTTCTGATTACTTTTGTGCAGCCAAGAACGTACCTCGTCAGGGACCCCGTTACTGGCCGCTGTTTGTCTGACTCTGCCTATCCGGGGCTGAGGTCGGGGGCGGGGGGTTTGCCTCAGCCCGGGAAGGGCGGGTCGGTACCGGGTTGTTCCATACGGGCTGGAGTCCCTTCCATGGCCGAGTCCGGTGCGGAGGTGGTGGGGCGGGAGCGCCGGTTCCGGTGGGTGAGTGCCTGCCCGGGGGGACGGGCCGGTACCGGGGGCGCGCGCTGCCCCCGCCGGTCACGGGGCTGTCTCCGCCCTCGCCGTGATTGGCGGGGAGCGGGCGGCGCGCCGGAAGTGCGTGACCGGCGCCAACCGGGAACGGAGCGGGGGAGGCCCGGGGCCGCGGGATGAGCAAGGGGCGCGAGGCCGCGGCGGGCGGTGAGTGCGGGAGTGGCGGGCGAGCACCGGGCGGCCTCTGCGGTCCCAGTAGGCCGCGGTGACCGGGGCTGGTCCCGCAGGAGGCGCCGCGGGTGTCCTGCTGCGGTACCTCCGGGAGCAGAACCGCCCGTACAGCGCCCAGGATGCCTTCGGGAACCTGCAGCGGGAGCACGGGCTGGGCAAGGCGGTGAGCGGGGCCGGGCCGGGCTGGGGCGGGGCGGGCCCGGGCCCGGCTGACGCCGCGTCCCGCAGGCCGTGGTGAAGGCACTGGAGCAGCTGGCGCAGCAGGGCCGCGTACGCGAGAAGGTCTACGGGAAGCAGAAGATCTACTTCGCTGACCAGGTGAGCCCCGGCCGCCGCCGCCGCCCGCTGGCCCCGGTGGCCTCGCACCCCTGAGCCGCCGCCGCTCCCCGCAGGAGCAGCTCCCGGCCGCCAGCGATGCGGAGCTCCGCGGGCTGGACGGGGAAATTGCCGCTCGCTCCGCACAGCTGCAAGCGCTGCAGCAGAGCTGCCGGCACATGGAGGCGGGTGAGTGAGCCTGGCCGGGCAGCCCCGAGCCACCGCGGGATCCCCGAGGGCGTGGGCAGCTGTGCCTGGTGCCGGCCGGTGATCGGTGCCACCTTCCCAGAGCTGAAGGATTTGAACAGCTCTATGACAACCCCGGAGATTGCCAGGGAGATCGAGGCACTGAGGAAGGACTGTGCCAGCTGCACGGAGAAACTGGAGAGGATTAAGTCTGCTACCAACCACGTCACTCCAGAGGAAAAAGAGAAGGTGAACAGCTGCTGTGTCTTTAGCTGGGGCCAGTCTGGATCCAGGATCCAGCACTTCCCGTACAGGCATTGCTTGCCCGGGGCTCCTGACAGCCCCGTAGGGCGGCCCTGACCCGGTGCTGTTGGCAGGTGTGCCGGGAGCAGCAGCTGTACCGCCGGGAGTGGCGCCGGAGGAAGCGGATGGTACCGGCTCTGGGGTGGGTGGGCAGTGATGGCCCTGCTGGGGCTGCTGCCCACAGCCCTCACGTGCCCTGTCTCACCAGGCCACCGAGCTGCTGGATGCCATCCTGGAGGGGTACCCCAAGAGCAAGAAGCAATTCTTTGTAAGTACCGAGGCTGGGCCGTGCCCACGGCTGCTGAGCCAGACCCAAAGCATGTTCTGATCTGCTTGGTGCCATGCAGGAGGAGGTTGGGATAGAAACAGATGAGGACCACGGAGTCGTGCTGCCAGCAACCGTGTGAGGTGCTGGGGGAGCCTTTGTTGGGAGAAGCTGCTGTGGAGCTCCCTCTGAAACTCGGATGTTGGGTTGTTCTTTTTCTCGTTTTGCAGGACTGGGGCTTGTCCTGTGTATTTATTTTTGGTTTAAACTGTTTTTCAGTTGGAAGGGTGGGAGTAACTGCACTGGCCCTCTCCCTGCAGTGGAATGTCTTTTCCTGCTCCCAGTAAACGGAGCTGCCTGTGAGGTCTGATGTGACTGAGGGGACATGTGGGGGCACTGGTGTTGTGTCCCTGGTGGTCTGGTAAGGAAAGGGAGAGAGGGACTGTCTGGGCTGCAGAGCTCTGTATGTGTTCTAGCTCCTTCCTGCTGTGTGCCTGAGTGGTCACGAGTATGATCCATTAAACAACAGGATTTTGGTTCAGCTGCACATCCCTGTGGTGTTTGTCTCTTTCAGAGAGTGTCAGGGCAGGGTTTAGGCTCTGAGGAGTGGGGAGGGCAGGAGCCAGGGGAGGATAGCCTGAGCCACAGGGGCTGGAATGGCCTTCTGGAAACTTATCAGCTCTAGGGCACAGCTCCAGGAACTTACATCAGAAAAATCACTAAAACACTCATCAAAATTTATTTAATTACTTTTCACAATAGAAAAATACATCACTTTCACGTGTGAGGTCTGTAAAATTCCACGTCCTCTTCCCAAGGCAGGAGGCTGTGCTCCTTCCTCAGTGCTGGAAAAACTGCCTGAAATAAACATTCTCTGGCTGTGCCCCTGCAGCAGGAGCACAAACACAGTTATGGAGAACAAACCCTGCTGCTGGCAGCACCGTGGTCCCATCACTTTGGACAGTGACCAACCCTCACCTGGGCAGAGCTGTGACCCAAACTGGGCGTGGGACAGGGTCAAACATGTCCCTGATAGCAGCTGCTTCTACAACTGGCACAGGCAGTGCTTTGGGACCATTTCAAAATTTACAGTAATAAAAATCAAATCGAGGCTGCTCATGTATGTGTGAGTATAGAAATTCTAAGGAGCAGCAGCAAATACATGTGGGCACACTATGCTACAGCTGCAGAACTTTCCTGTGCAGTACAGCCAGAGTTTCTGAAAAGGAAAAGTGTTCCAGCACTTGCAGGAACTTTCTGTGTTCCTTCCCAGGGGCTCATGGCTGCAGCAGCACTTGGGGTTCATCAAGGCCCTAGAATGTGCTGCCAGGGCCACAGCTCTTGATGGGCTCATCCTGCTACCAGCACTGCCAGGCTCCTCCAAAATGCAATAGCTGACTCAAAACAGCTGCTTCAGAGGGGCAGGGGACAGCCCAGTGGGTCAGGGAAAAGTAATTCCTACTGCTATACCAGAAACTCATCATTTTTAGTACGCATTTGTCACATTTCCCCGCCCTGGGGATAGCAGGGCTGTCACAGGCCTGAGGGCACAGAATGGAGCTGCTCTGGGATCAGCTCTGCACAGGAGAGTCAGTGGCACAGGCAACTCCATGGCACTGCCTAAGCCAGAGACTCTGCTCCCCACCTCCTGCTTCTCACCACCTTTCCCTCCCTCCTGACCAAGTCCCTATAAAGATTTGCTTGCACTGAGTGGAGCAGCAATGTTTGCACGGCCACTGATGGGCTTCAGAAGATATACAATAAATAATTCAGAGAACCTTAAAAACAGCCACAAGGGAGAGGGCCCAGGGTGGAGCCTGGTACCCAGGCCTCTGGGCAGAAGTGCCCCATCCCCACAGGCACAGAAGTGGCACGGGAGGCTCAGTAGAGCTGGCTCTTCACCTTGTGTAGGACCCTGATGACAACGTCCTGCAGCGTCTGTGGCAGAGAGAGGACAAGATCAGCTGGTCTGTGGAGGGACAGCCACCCCTGTGCCACTGTCTCTGCCCCCTTGGCCTTGGCACCAGCCCTTCTGCAGCCCTGCATTCACCTGGGGCTTGCAGTGCTCCTCAATCCAGCTGAAGACACACGCTGAGAGCTCCTGAAAACTCGTTACAGAGACTGAGGCATTGAAGGACTGGAACAGGGAGTCCATGATGCCTTGGAAAACATTGAACTTCACCTCATCAGAGATCTGGTTCTTCCCCTCGTTTGGGTTATCCTGATGAGCTTTTACAATCTGCTCATAGTTCCTGAAACAAGCATGGCACACCAAGGTGAGCAGAGAGGCCTCCATATGTGACTCTGAGCTGCCACTCCCAGCTCCCACATTCAGCTCTTGCTCCCAGCTCTGAATTCCCACACCCAGCTCCTGCTTCCAAGCTCCAAGCCTGTCCCCAGATGGAGAACCACTGCAGAATCCTGCAGGATGTGAGGGAACAATGGGAAGTAGACAGCATGATCCCAACAACTCTTCCCTTACACTTTCATGATCTTCAAGGCCATCACATCTTTCCTGAGGGTAGAAACTTCCTCCTCCTGCTTTTTCTTTTCCTTGTGCAGGAACTGGATGTAGTCAATAGCTGAGCATGAAAACACAGAGTGAGGATTTGGGAGAAATGGGCCCCAAAGATTCCCACAGGAGATGCCTGAGCCAGGGCACCATCAGCTCCCACTGACCCAGTTCCCCTGGGGAAGGTGAGTGCAGGTGAGCAGCACTCAAGCTCCCCAGAGCCTCATCATCCCAGAAGGTTCTAAGGTGATGAACTTTGCCCTGCACACCTCTTAGGTGGAGCTTTGGGGGTTGATAGCACCTCCTTCCCTCCCGCCCTTGGGACTCACTTTTCTGGAGCACGATGGCCTTGCTCAGCTTCTGTGAGCTGATAGAGAAATCCTGCTGCTCACAGGTGGGGACGATGGCCTGCAAGTCATTGTAGCCTTTCTGCAGGGAAGTAAAGCCACAGAGTGGGGCTCATCCTGTGAGACCAGGCCCACACACAGCTCCCACAGCCCTTGAGAGCTAGGGCAGCTCCCAGCACACACATATGCAGGGAGGGCAGATCCAGCAGCAAAACAGAGAAGCACTGGAAGAGCAGGGTCCAGCACAGCCTGCTGCCTCTTGCCTCACCTTGATGGCATCTCGGCGCTTCTGCTCAGCCTGGGTGTGAGCCCGGCGACGCTGGTCCTTGTATGACACCTTGCAGGGCTCCTGATGGTAGTCACTGTCCTCATCATCTGTAGGGACACACTGTGGCTGGGAGGGGGGGACAGAGGCACGAGGAGGGGCACAAGACAGCTCAAGGGACCACTACACCTGCAGCCAGGCCCAGCATAGCCCCCACCCCATTCAGCTACAGCAGGCTAGGCTAAATAAAAGCCTTCTAAGGAGCCCTAGTAACCCTCTCCCTCGGGTAGCTGGGCACGAGGCACATGCTGGCAGCTCCCTTGGGAAGGTGTCAAAACCAGAGTGATTCTCCAGGCCAAAGCCTGGAAACCACAGAACCCCTATGCTGTTCCCACCACCCATCTCCTCTTTTCTCCTCAGGATGGGAATCCTGCCCAGCCATGTTCAGCCCCTCCGTGCAGGGCAGACCAGGAGCCCAGCAAGTGCCAGATTCCTGAGTGAGCAGAAACACACGGTCAGGGAAGACAAACCCCACCTGTGTTGGGTACAGAAGAGGCACTGGTGGAGCCGATGCTGTTGGCCCGGGACACTATGTTGCCTTTCCGGGCATTTTCCATGAAGAGCGCTGGAAGAAGAGTGTCCTAGGGTCAGTGCCCAACGCGGGCTATGACCGGGCGCAGGGACGTGAGCGGCGTCCCCAGGCAGCCGCTGCCACCCACGAACGGGGCTGGCGCGGACCGGGCGCCGCCCGGGCACCTACCGGAGTCCAGGCCATTGTCGCCGTAGGCCGCGTCCAACTGCGCGGGGCCGACGGGCGGAGGAGAAACGTCAGTGGGGCTTCGGCGGCGATCGCAGCCCGAGTCCCGGAGCCCCTCCGCCCCCAGGAGCTCGGTCGGCCCGAGGAGCCCCCGCCACCTCCGAGCTGCGGCTCCGCTGAGGCCTTTGCCCACCGCCCCTCGCCCAGACGCCGACCCGTGCGCGCTCCCCGCCCCCGTACCCCCAGCCCNGGGGGCGCCCGCGCGCACTCCCGGAGCTTGCGCGCGTGACGTCATAGGCGTGACGTCGCCGCCGCGCGCCCCCGGTGCGGGGCCCTGGTCGGGGATCCCGCCGGGACCGGGAGTCCCGCACGGAGCCCCGAGGGGCCGGCACGGCAGCGGGGAGAGCCGCCGGAGCCCCTGCGGGGGCGGGCGAAGGGACGGGGCCGGCGCACGGACACGCACTGCAGGAGCAGCCACTTTACTGTCACCCAGCGGGGCTCAGCCTCAGTTCCCCCTCACCGGGGGACCGCAGGACACCCCGAACCCTCGCCGGGGCTGGACAAGGCCGGTGGCCTCGGTCCCACGCTGCTCCGATCGCCGATTCATCGTGGGCAGTGGTGGCAGGACACGGACCCTCACGGGCCGGGCTCCGGGCTCAGGCGCTGCTGCAGCAGGTCCCAGGCCTTCTGCACCTGCCAGAGAACCGTCCAGGGCTCACCTCAGAGCCCAGGGGGAAGGTGAGCGGTGCCTCAGCTCGAGGCACCAGCAGTCCCACGCCTCTTTCATCCCGCCTGAATTTACATCCCCAAATCCCAGTTACACCCCTCGTGGCAGCCTCGATGGGTTCCTGGGTGAACAGCACACCCAGGAATACCAGGCACGGCCTGAGCACAGCACTGAGCCCTTCAGTTCCTGTCACAATCACCCAGAACACCCCTGGTGCTGCAGCAGCCCCAGGCTCACCTGCTGCCGGGTGATGTCGGGCTCCCAGAGGGTGCAGAGCACCACCTGTGACTGCTCCACCCGTTCCCTGTTGGTCATCTGGCTCTGCAGCCGGCGGCGAGCAGCCTCCTCGGTCAGCCCATCCCTGGCCACAATGCGCCTCACGGCCTGGCGGGGACACAGGGGACACTCAGGTGCTTGGGGGGAGACTGAGGACCAGCCCCAGCAGCAAGTGCGGGGCCCAGGGCATGGCCCACCTCCTCCTCCGGGATGATGGCTGTCCACACCTCGTGGACCATGTCCTGCCAGCCGGCCTCCAGCAGCACAGCAGCGTCCAGCACACACACAGTCTTCCCTACGGAACAAGGGCATTCCTCAGTGCCTGGCCATGGCAGCAGCCTGGGCTCAGTCCCACCTTCCTGCAGTGCAGATACTTCACTGCTGAGCTGAGGCTGCCACAGAGCTGCCTCAGTTACCTTGAGCATCAGCCTCCCTGACTCTCTCCTTTGCCATCTGGGCTATTTTGGGCCACACAATGTCAGTCAGGCTCTTCAGTTGCTCCTAGAAAGGACCACAGCAGGATTTGAGATTCAGAACCCCTGTGTAGCCAACCAGGAGTGGGGGTGTAAGCAGTCAGGGGACACTCAGGAAGGACCCCACTGAAGCTGGGGAGGTGGCTCCACCGCTCGCCAAGCACCAGGAAGGAGAGCTTTCACATGGGCCAGAGGCTCCCTTTCCTGCTGCCAGGGTCAGGGTGCTTTTCTCTTTTATTTTCCTTGTCCTGCCATTAGAGCCCTGCTATTAGCAGAGATCTCAGTCTCTGCTGTGAGAGGTGCTTTGCTCCACAGCATTGCAGGCTTCCTGTGCAGCAGGTCCCATAAAGGACACGTACATCCAGGGAACCTCCTGAACTGCCTCCACCTTGGCCTGGGGCAGCAGCAGAGCAACAGGCTGAACACCTGTAAAGGCCAGGTGCCACTTAGACCCCCTGGGTACAAGGGGCAGAGATCACTGGCTGTGTATGTCAGGTGTGTTGCTCTGAGCTGGCTGAAGGAAAAGCATGATATAGAGGAGATGGGGATGGCAATGGGGACAGGGATGGGAACAGGGAGGCGGCAGCAGCTGCAGGGCAAGTGCAAGGTATCCAGCACAGCTGCTGATTCAGCTGCAGAGATGCAATCTGTCCCCATGCCACTGTCAGGAAATACGGCTAGGAAGGTGTAATCATCTCAAAGGGCTGAAAACTAAAAACCCCTGGCACAAAAGGAGAATAGCCCCCACTCAGCATTAAGTATGTACAATAAACCTGCTTTTACCTGGTTTCCAAATACTTTGGCTCCAAGGACCCTCCTGTTAATTGTTCCATCTTTGTTTAGGATCTCTGCAAGGCAGAAGCACAACAGGTTTGGGAAGGACAACTCCCATCCCTGTGGCAAGCCTGGGCTGGGGAAAAGGGCTTTGGCACAGGGCTCTCAACAGCATGTAGAAAAGGGCTGTAACACCTAACCTGGCAGCTCTTCACCTGATTCCTAAAAAGGACAGGGAAGAGCTTTTTCCAGGCAAATAGCAGCCTGGTTCATCATTCCCCACCAGCAGCTATGAAACACTTGAAGAGCCCAAACCTCATGGGGTGGGAGGGCTCTCTGGGATGCTGGGACACCTCTCCCTGCCCTTCCTCTTCCCTGTAGCCTCCAGTGACTCTACCTGCCCCAAAGACTGCCACCACTGGCTCGTAGGCTGGGCCACCAGGGACATAGACGGCGTGGCCCAGCTTGTCAGCATCGATGATGAACGCGCCCAGGTGCCCCAGGAGTCTGGCGATGGAGGTTTTCCCACTCCCAGTTCCCCCAGTCAGGCCAATCGTGTACGGGCGCAATGGCAGAGCTGGGTCTTGCTGAGGGGAAGAGGAAAGCCATGGCAGCAGACAGGGCTGTGCTATGGAAGGATCCTGACACCCTGGCCTGGAGATGGCCATGAAAGGCCCTGGCCTGCAGAGCAGCAGGCAGCCTTTCCAAACTCTTCAGCTCCCAAGACTCCCCCACCCCTCCTCCTAGGCACTCCCATTGCAGCCGTGGCTCTGCAGGCCCCCCCCTCACCCGTGGGGGTTGCAGCAGTGTCCCCAGCAGCCTCTGCCGGAGGCTGGAGGAGCTGATCTTCTCCTCCTCGTTCTGACTGTGGTCGGGGTCCTTCATCAATTGGATTTCATGGAGAGCCAGCTCGGGGAGCCCCTGATGAGAGAAGAGAGCCCTGAGGGCTATTAGCCATGAGGATGCAGCAGAGGGAAGGGGCGAATTGAGAGTAAATTTGCTGCCAGACAGCATCAGGCAGGGCAAGAGGGCAGGCAGGGATAGCACACCGAGCTCCAGAGTGGGAATTACATTTTCAAGTCTCTTCCTGTTCACTGCCTCCCCTCCCCGGCGGGTCTCCTCGCTGACCACCAGGCACTGCAGGTCCGGGTCTGTGACTGAGGGGCCGAAGGGGTCGGCCAGAGGCACGATGTCGTAGCATAGTGAGGGCTTCACATCCTCCAAGAACTCGCGCAGCTTCGCTGCCCGCAGCTCGTACGGCTCGATCAGCTCCGGCAGGACCTTGTCTGCCGGGTGCCAGGAGGGCGGTGAAGCACAAGAGTGACAGAAAATCAAGACCAAGAGGTGGGAGAAAACACCGGCTGGGACTTTGAACGCTGCCTCCCCCTCCCCTTTGCCCTCGCTGCACCGGTACAGCTCCCTGGTTGTGGGCAGGACACCAGGTCCCCACTGGATCCCCACTGACGCTCTGCCTGGCTGGCACTGCCGTGGGTGGGTGGCTGCCAGGACTTCACTTGCTACTGGGCCCCCAGACCACTGCCTTGCCCCGGGGAGCACCGGGCTCACCCCTCGTCCCCGCGCAGTGCCACGGCCGCCCCGGACTCACGGCGGAGCAGGTCTCCGTCGGCCACCCCGGCCAGGACCCGCCGCCGGGCCAGGAGGCAGCAGGCGCTGAGCAGGAGCCGGTGGGCGCCGTGCAGCCGGTCGAAGGTGCCGCCGACCGCCACGTCCAAAAATTCAGGGAGCATCGTTTCGGGATCCTGCTCGGGATCCCCCTCGGGGTCGTCCCCGGCGGTGTCCTCGCCCAGCAGCAGCGCGGGCAGGCTCGGCGGGCAGCCGTACACAGCCGCGGCCAGGCGCTGCAGCCCGAGCTGCACCGGCTCCGGCGGCCCCGGCGCCTCGGCGGC
>VWYI01005049.1:298583-363769 GCA_013399455.1 Anthoscopus minutus
ACCGGGGAAGCGGGCCGCGGCGGCCCCGCCCATCCACCAGCCCGGGCGCTCCCGGGACTGACCGGGACCCGCTCGGGCCGGCCGGGGGCGCTGCGAGACCGGGCAGCGCCGGTGCCCCGGGGCCACGGAGCGCCCGGCAGCGCAAGCAGCGCCCGGAGCGGCCCCGGCCCTGGAAGCGAACCCCGCTGGGGAACGGGGCCGGGGCGGGCTCGGGCTGCACGGGTCTTTCCCAGCTGCAGGGGGAATTCGTAGGCACTTCCAGGACAGAACTCGGCCGCGGGACGGCCTGGAGGAAGGACGGGACAACTCGGAGCTCCCCGAGCACCCCCAGTGCAGCCCACGGGGGCCGGTGTCTCCTGCCAGCACCAGGGCTGCGCCTGTGACCCCAGAGCTATGGAGACGGGCAGAATTGTTGAGATTGCATGGGAGAATGGTGAAAGAGGAGAACATTCCCCTGGCCCGCTGCAGGAAAAGCATCCTCCGGACCTGCGGGAAGCCGGTTCCTTGTCCAAGAGGTGAGGGAGGCTGGGGCCACAGCTCAGCCGCCCTCCTGGAGATCAGGAGATGGGAAACAAACCAACATCAGCAACACAATCGCCAGAACCCTGCAGAACCCTCCCTTCCGCTGCTCCCGCAGATGGCGAAATACCCTGTCCGGCAGGAAGGGCCTCCGGGGGCAGCAGGGGTCTCTGGGGCTGGGGAAAGCAGTAGGGCACGGCCCCGGGCAGGCAGAACATGCTGCCCCACTCCCCATCGAAGGGTACCCACAGCACCCGGGTTAAACAAGGAACTCTTCCCCCTGCGCAACTCCTCGTTCCACCCAGGGTCTATCAGGGTGGGCAGGAGGCCCGGGATAAACAGCCCTGGCCCGGCCTCTGCCCCGGATATCGCTGGGGCTTGGTAAGCACAGGGACATTGCAGCCCAGGCAGGGTCATGCTGCCCTTGCTGTACAAACCAGCCCTGCCCACGCCATGGTTCTGGCCATGGAGGTGACAGGGTGCTGGACAGAAATGCCTAAGGTCCCAGCTGTCCCCAGCAGCAATAGGGGCTGTGTTCAGTGTAAGTCAGGGATGAGGGGCTGCTCTGGAAGCCCCCAGTGAGCACTGGGGAAGCAAAAAACAAGCTACAGTGTTTGTTGTGGATTAATTTAATTTATACAGCGACTGTCAGCAACATGTTTCACCCAGGCAGCAGAACACAGCAGGACTCAAGTCAAAGCTCAACCTGCAGCCACACTTTGATTTCACCCTTCAGTCTGCAAACACCTCTGTGAATACCCACCACATCCTCCTGTAACACAGTGAGTACCCAGGGCCTGTCCAAGTGCAGCACAAGGGTCCCTGTGCCCCACGCACGTGCACATCACAGTGTGCAAGGTACATTTAATTTTCTCACCTAATTTTAAGCAGCCTTGCACCTCGAGGCATTTCCTCCTTGCTTCCAGGTTAATGAGTCTCGTTATTGTTGTAATCTGTTCATACACAAACAGCTCCACTGCAAGAACTGAACATGACAGTCACACACAGCACTAACACACTCCACTGCTGCTACAGCTACATCGAGTTGAGAGTGCAAGGAAATATTGACAGCTAGGACAGGAAAGAAAGCAACAGCTAATGCAGGGACACACCACAGAGCCCCCCCCCGCCATGGAGCTGTTTTGGCAAGACTGGGCCCACTGCTCTCCCTTAAAGGGCTCCTCAGACCGTGAGTGCACAGGACACAGGAGTCACTGGTACATCCACCTGTGCAAAAGCTGCCTTTACCTATACATACACTATCTGATGTGCTTCCAGGGCTTTGGTTTCAAACCAGAGACTCCAGAATTTTCACTGCCAGTGGCAGTACCTGCAGTGACCAGTGACAGTCTGCACCAAGGCTCATCCCTCCCCAGCTTTACACAGGTCACAGTCAGGCAGCTGAGTACCAGTGCATGAGGACTCCTCAGTGCACTGCCTCCAGAATAAGAGGGGGAACAGCCCTCACTCTTCTCAAGCTGAGGTCGTTGGGCCTTTTCTCCATGAGCTGTTTTGTCCCCTCAGCACAGCTGCCATTTCTTTTCTGATCAGCTGCCAAGGAATGCACAAAACAGGGAGCACATGACTGCACACCAAACAGACACCTCATGCACTTGGTACCTTTGGGAGTAAACTTAAGGAACGGAAAGTTTCGGTGATCCAGTGTTGTTACCCCAGAACGTCAAAGCTTTTGGCTTTGGGATGCCATGGTAACGCTCAAGGGTGCTGCAATAAGTTATTGTCACTATACACGACTCAAGCACACAGGGAGGGGTCAGTCACACCCTTGGTGTTGGGCAGGGTCAGTCACACACACACACAAAACATTTAACACTGCTGGAATGGGGGTCCTCAGTCATCAAACCTCCCCTCACGGATGATGTCAAAGGAGAAAGGGAGAAACTTGAACCCAGTGCCAGTGTAGAACTTGTTCTGGAATTCAATCCTGCAAGAGACAGAAGATTGATAACTCATTAAAAAGGCAGCTCTCAATAGGAACAATTAGCAAGAACTCCACTAAAAGTAGGATTACTGACTATAAAAAGCTTTGAAGAGAAAAAGAGGTATGATAACAAAATGTATCTTTTGGCACCACCCTCCCACCTATGTGTGATGCTTTTGTGTGGAGCAAAGAGCTGTCCAGAGACTTCGATCCCACTCTCAGTGTCCCAGGATGCACAGAGTGCAGAGACAGCATTTTCTACACCAGCACCAGAAGTTCCCTTTTTCATTAGCACAAGCCTCAGCCATGTGACACTGAGCTCAGACTCCCCACCAGCCACTTCTGTTTATTCCCTGCAGCACATTTGCACTGGGACGTGCCCGCCAGCTCCAGCAGAGCGTTAGCTCAGCCCCATTTGCTGCTGCCCCTAATGAACTCCAGTAAAAAAAGAATTACTCTAGAGAACTGCCCAATAGCCAGCGACAGCCAAATAGGGAAAACTAATCACCTGACTCCCAGCAAAAACAAGCTCAAGCTTCACAGACACTTTCCACTGCACAATCCACTGGAAAACAAAGTCTCTACAGGCAGCAAGTGACACCAGACTGGGGAGCCTTTAACACAGTTCAGGAGAAGGTTTTTTCCCAGAAAAAAGAGACAAACTTGAATTATTTTTCCCCAAATGCAGAATCATGGCAAACTCCAGAGCTAGCTGCTGGATTCAGCTAGCAAAAAGTTATCTCCCCACAGAGCCCAGGAGGGAAACACTTGGGAAAACCAGCTTTAGCCTGTATCTTCTGCTGCCTCACAGGCCAAGGGATCCCCAGGATGAGCAGGATTTTCCGTGTGGGAGGAAGGGCTCCTTGCCAATATGCTCCAGTTTTTCAGGAACTCTGATAATCTCCATAAGTATCCTGTGACTAAGTAACTGTTCCGTAAGCAAAGGGAAATGAGAGGCAGAGGGCTGGGTATGTGAGTCACCCAAGCTCACTCTGACTGACATTTTAACCCTGGTGATTCACAATTCCAGCTGGTCTTAGCATCCAAACTCTCCCTTTGGATATTCCATTACAACTGGCCACAACTGGAGGCCTGATGCTGGAAGAGAGGCTGTCTAAGGTTAGAGAACTAGCCAGAAAAGTGTGTTTAACCAAATAATCAGTGTAAATGACCAGTGGGGTTTTCTACAGGTGTCTCCAGGAAGACCCAGAACCCAGCAAGAAGCACTGCTGTTGCCAGGCTCACTGCCTGTTACTGCTCAACCCTCTGTGTGTCTCAGAGCGGCAAACAAGTTCTGCAGAGAATTTACAGACAGTGGCATAATCAGCAAACAGCCCAGGAGTCCTCCAGCAGCAGCAGCAGCACTACAGAAGACCCACTCTGCAGCTTTTTGCATTAATAGTTAATGCCAGTTGTTTGTCAGACTGCTGTTCTGTAGATTTTCCAACCCCAAAGAATCAGGGTACCAACACTGGAAAACCAGGCAGTGCCAGTCCTGTGAGTAGGAGGCAAAAGTGCAACAGGAACCCCAGCTATCACTCCCTACAACTGCAAATTCCCCCTCTGTGTCTGTGTCCCTAAAGACACGTTCCAGAGCCTGGGGTCAGATGTAAACCAGGCACATCTCAAGGGTGGTGCATCTGACAGACAGAACCCACTGGGGTGTCTATGCAGAGACTGTTGCAGTTACTCCTTCCCAAAAAGAGCAGAGGTACCATATCTGTCTCTGGGATATTCCATCCTGCCTGACAGGAAGCTGCAGGTGCCCCTTGGAGCAGTGGTTCTTGCAGCCACACTGCAGACGAGTCCTGGCTCATGACATTTACAAAGGAAAGTCAAATCCTGGTAGGTGGGTGAGCAGCTGGACTTCTCCACTCCCACTCACTGGATTGAGAGGGGGATGCAGCTCCAACACACCCAGGCCTCTCAGGAAGCAGCACCCTGAATACAGTTACAAACTGTTTCTTTTGGGCACAGTCTGTTTTGGCTCACATTAGAAGAGGTGACTATCTTAAAAAGGGGGAAGTTGCTTTAATCTGAATGTTCATGTCAAACTACATCACTGAAAAGCAATGAATGGAAAAGTTAAATATTTCAGAAGAGTTACAGCAAAAGAAGCTGACATCACGACAGCTCAGACAGGGACAGAGCTGCAGTGGAGCGCCTACAATCCTGGCACCAATCCACAGGGCTGCCTCCACCCCAGAATGGCCTGAAAAGCCCAACCTGCTCAAAGAATGCACACTGAAAAAGTACAAAATAAACCTCCCTCATTTGGGACTGCCAGGCACAGCGTATGGAACAACCTGTAAATTCCCTGACCAGTAAAACACATGCTCAACTCCTCCTCCTTTCCAGGAAGGCTGAACCACCCACACCTCAAATTCTTGATAGGTGACAGTTCTCCCATAGCCAGAAAATCCCATCTGCTCCTCCCAGGACAGCTGTATTTGACCTCCACTCTTCCTTCCTCTTCCTAAGAAGGGAACACCTACCATTGGAACACCCTGTTTTCAGCTCAGGAGCAAGAAGGAATGCAAACAGTGTGCTGTTTGGAACCACTGCAGGTGCCTCCCTGTGATAACCAAGACCCAGCAACCTCAAAATCATTTCAGCAGATCACTTGCACTCTGAAATAGAACCTTAAACTTGCTTTTTGGGCTCTGAGCCTGAACAAGTTTTCTCTCAGAGCCTGTGCATGAAAACCTTGCAGGTTTGAAACATATGTTTGGGAAAAACAGGACTTTGTTAAGCACTCCAGTTCCACAGCTGCCCTGCATGGGGCTGAGTGATCCACACTCACACTGCTGCTGCCCCTGGGTTTGCCAGTTTGCCATTTCACTGACACATACAGATGGGGTTTTAATGGCCCTTTAGGGAAAGCCTAGCAATGTGAACTATTACCTCCAGCTCACATCTGTTCCAGGTGTCTGAGCCATATCTGGAGGTGCAGTTTGAGAACACAAGACAGATACCTCCACAAAAATGGGTTTTCTGCTCCATGGAGCCTGTCTAGAGCAGCTGCTCAGAGCTGTTCCCCTGCTGCTGCTTAGAAATGGCCATGCAGGTCCACAGCCCTGGAAATCCTCTAATCTTCAAGGAACTGCAGAGCAAACCCAGCAATCCGGAATTACAGCATTGCTGCCCTCTGCTCCTCTTGGACTGCTATCAGTGCCCAGCAGGGTCCACAGGGCTCCTGCTGTCACTGCTGCAGTGGCCCAGCACAGTGACAGCAGGGAGAGGATGAGGGGACCTCTGGCCAGTCAGCAAGGAGCTCTCAAGTGACTGCTATGCAGGGTTCAGGCTGGATGCCAGGAAAAACAGAGGCACCATCCAGCAGCCATTTCCAGGAGTGCCCCCCCAGCTCCCTCAGCACAAGATGGCCTCACCCCAGGATCAGCTTGGCTCACTTGGTTACAGAGACACAAAGTGAACCAGGACCCTCCAGCCTTCTCCCCCAGGAACTGGGACACTCCAGCCTACACCTCACTAGCTGCCAAGGCAGAAGGCAAAATGCCAAAGCTTTCCTTCCCCACAGGCAGGGAAAAAGTGCAAAACGGCTGATTTTCTTCTGCTTTTTTTATAGAGGCACTTGCTTCCTGTTGCACTTACAGAACTACTTTCAGAGAGTGCTCCCAACCTTTTCTTCCTGTTAAGCATGACAGAGTATTTCTTGTGATCTTCAGAGACTTCCCTTTGCTCTCATGACACCCCCCAGCAAATCAGCAGCTTGAGGAGGTGGCAGCAGCCTGAACCCCAGAGAGGCGAAGACTCTCCCACATTTCAGGCTGAGAAAATCCTACTCCCAGTTGCTCCTCTGATCCCACCAGTGCACTAATGAGGGAATCTGAAGTGGAACAATGAGCACTCTTAAACATGGATTAGAGAAAGCTCTTGAATATTTTCCATACTTGGGAGCAGAGTAATTCCTTCTGCTTTGCTGGCTGCATACACAGGAGCTTAATGATCACAGCAAAGGGGCTGCAAAAGCAACTTCCAGAAGCAAGACCAGCAAAAACTCACTGCCATCCCAAAGTACCCCAAGGGCAGAAACAAAACCACTCCTGTCCAAGGCCAGGTCTTGTAGCAATGAACAAGAGCACAAGAAGGAACCTGCAGTCAGTGGCTGCTGCACACAAAGGACAACAAATACAGGAACCAGGGAAAAGACGAAGAGATGGAACAAGAAAATTCTGCTGAAAGCCACAAAGCACACTGCTCCAACCAGCACAACCTGGCCAGTCTCTAGTCCCAAAGCTTTGATCCTAAAGCTTTAGTCTTTTAGTGCTTATTTCCAAGCAGAGCTCCACAACTTTAAACAACACTTGGGGGAAGGGGCTTTACTACAAAGAGGACGGAAATCTCTGACCCTTTTTATGACTTTCTGCCTTCTAGAAGATGGTATTTTTGCACAGTCCAGGTGACATCAATTTTCTTGTTATGAAGAGCTGTCCAAGTTTCTGGGTGTTCCAGTAACTCACCAGTGCAAGCGCAGAGCGTGGAGGAAGGCCGAAAGCCCCTCCATGACCAGCAGAATGGCCACTGTCAGCGTGGCAAAAGCAGCAAAGATGAAGAAGAGGCCCAAGCCTCCCCCCAGGCTCCTCACACTGAGACCGATGTGGATCACCATGGTCCAGAGCACCTCTGAGAGCTCTGCCGAGAGAAAGGGGAGAGGATTCATGTCAGCAGCAACAGGGGGTGATTACTGGTAAAGCAAAACCTAAAGTCAAGCAAACCCCTGCTACACTGAGGTGGAAACTGAAGAGGGACAAGAACTTTTGCAGCCAAGCGTGTCAGGACATTACCTCCAGCTGTCACACAAGGCAGGACAGAATCTTTGCTCAGCAGCTCTTTGCTTTATTCTGTGATTTTAACTCCATTCCTCCCATTCAGCAGAGCTGTGGGAGCAGACCCTGGTGTGTGGAGCTGACTGCTCCCAGGCAATGCACACACAGCACTGTCCTGTGCCAGCCAAGCTACAGGAGGCCTCTTGTGCTGCTGCCTCCCACTTGCCCAGGCTGAGCAGGCACAGGGAGCCACAGCTCAGCTCCCCAAGGGACACTCACGTGCGTGGGCCAAGCTGAGGGCCCAGAGGCGCAGATAGGACGCGGTGTTGGAGATGCAGCCCAGGCAGTACTCGATGGTGTGGATGGCCTGATACACCACGGTGTCCCCGAAGTCAAACTGCAAAGGGAACAGATGATGAGGGGAGCTGGGAGCGTGGTGTGGGCTGGCCAGGCAGGGACACGGGCAGGGGAACTGCTGCTATCACCAGGGACACTGTGTGACACTGCACACTGACACTGTCTTATCCTGGTTTAGCACACCAGTGCCACAAACAAAAAATTAATCTTGACAAGTTTTGCAGAATGACAAATACTGTGAGGTGAATATCGTTTTCTTATTCTAGCATGTGAAAGTCAAGATATTCCAAATTCATCCATGGGCTTAGCCAGGAAAAGACTGTTCAGCAGAAGGTGGTGCTGGTGTGCATTCCCTGGTAAGTCAGAGATGCTGCTGCAGGAAAGAGGCAGTGCCACAAGCTGTACTGAGTATGCCTTTGCTACAGGAGTATTTTGCAAGACATGAACCTGCCCTTTTTGAAAGCAAAAATAATGCATTAAGCTACCCTGAAAGAGTCACATCTGTGCACCATTCACTGGAAAAGTCTCTGTGTCTCAGTAATTTTGTGCAATAATAAAATAAGAATTTAGAAGGAAGCCTGCCATAGGGCAGTTTCTTATCCTGCAGCTTGGGAAAGCATTCCCTGCAGTTTGGATTTAATCCATGCTTCAAAAACTGCTCAGATTTAAGTGAACATGATGTTTTAAATACATCCAGTGACTAATGCTCTAGGCACGCACACAAAGCTATTTATATTCTTAATTCTCCCCTAGTATATCCAATGCAATAAATATTTCAAACAATTCTGTTAAATTAGCTGTCAAAATCCTAATCCTTTCTCTACAGAACATGAGCTGTGAAGTTCTTCACTAAAGGCTGCCCAAGCCAACAGTTCCAGCTCCGGACACACAAGCCAGCCGGCAGGAGGGAATGTGGAAAATGTTTAAACAATGACCTTTCAAAGCTGAGTGCAACTGCCAGAGAGATCCACCACTGAGCCAGGAGTGGGAGCATCAGGATTGCTGTGGCACAGTCTTTGTGGGCTGACACATTTTCCCCAGGTTCAGTGAGAAATCAGAGACACCAGAAGAGGAACCCTGTGCCCCTCCCCTTCCCCTCCATTCCACACAGGCCTGTGCACAGCAGAGCTCTGAGCAAACCACTCTCAGCACAATTTTCAGCAGCAGTGCCCTGGTCAAGCTGTTCTGATTCCATGCCATTTGTATTTTTTCGTAGTAAAATTGGTTACTTCATAGTGCTGAAACCTACACTCAATCCTGCATCAGTATTAAACCTCGTTTTTTTAATACTTGTTACAAGTGCTTATGGATAAGCAGTTTCTCAGAACGGAGCTTCTCTTTTACACAAAGCCTCTGGACAGTTCAGTTCTTTCTACATGAAACTGGACTGGTTGTGTTGCATTTGCTCTCTGAGTCAACCAGCATCATCCTTAAGTTTGAGGGAAGAAACATCTTTAAACAGTTTGCTGCAGCAGAAAATTAAGAAGGCCACAACATAAAGAAAATGAGACTTCTTTGGAAGCTCCGAAGTGAAAACTTTTCAGTTTCAGACCTCCAGCTGAACAGTTTCCCAGGTAACTGGGAACAATCTGCAGACAGGGGATCAGACAGACAAGTGGTATAGATGAAGTAATTTAAAGTCTGTTGATGTATGCGTGTATGGATTAAAAATGGCCTGTAACATGAAAACAGCAAGATCTTTTGGAAAACAAGATGCTGTGACATAACAAGTTCCATTTAGCACATTTTACACTGATGGGAAATGGCCCAGGTACACATGAAGGCAAAGCTGCTGTGCTCTTACCACCTCGTCCTCTGTAGGCTTGAAAACATAAATTTACATTTAGTGAAGTGTTTTGATCACATTCATCATGAACACATTCAGCAATTCCCTCCTACGCACGCCACGGAAAGCAGAAACACATCCCATGCACTACAGAGGCAGGATCTGCTGCAGTCGTTCAGAGGCATCAGAAAACTCCCCAGCTACATGAGATTGACTGTTTTTCTCCTCTCCAGGAGGAAAAGGAAGTAATTAATATTACCTCCAGCAGTCAAAATGAATATATAAACAAAATTTCAGTGCTGCAGAAATACAGCCCCTGAATTTCCACTGGCACAGGAGAAGCAGATAACATGTGGCACTCCGGGAGTGCTGTGCACCCCTGAGATGGTGACTCTTTGGGGACAAACAGCCACATCTCCCAGGATATGCAAATTATGCTGCTTTTTCTGGAGTCCTGGGAGTGACCAAGAGACAGTCAGTGAGAAAACTGCTAGGAACACACTTCACTGGGAATGTTGCTGTTTAAACAGCCTGGAAATGAGTAACTACAGTCCCAGTGAGCTCATCCTGCTGTCGAGTGCAGTGCCCTGAGAGCGAGGATGCTCAGGTGCTTACCTCTTCCCCCTCCTCAGAATGGGTAGATAACTGGTCATGTTGAATGATCTCAGCATCCTCCTCCGTTGGGCCATTGCCCACCCGGATCCCACCAAAGTTGTGCGTGCCCTGACACATGCAGAAAAGAAAGAGCAAAGTGTTGTTTGGGTTTTAGTGCAAAAGTGCAGGTTTCTCATGACTCCATGTGCAGCAGCAGCTCACAGAGGGAAACAAAATATTAAATATTAAGGCCCAGATTAGGTAGGTGCAATTCTATTTCCCAGCTTGGATGGGAAAGGTGCTGATTCCTGCTGGGGCTGGGGAAAAAAAAAATTCTGTCTGAGTGAATCCTTGGTACATTTCTACAGTGTAACTGAAATCACGAGGACAATAAAGGCACACCTCTCAGAGGACATTTGCTGGCTCTGACATGCAGCAGCCCCACATCCTGCCCAGCACAGCTGGACAAGCATGGACACATCACTGCTGGGTACTGGAGCAGGTCATGGAGCTGAACACACTGACACAAACACACACACATTTGCTCCCACCAGCCTCAGGCACACCTGCACAGAAAACCAGATCTTCCCCTGCTTGGAAGCTCTGTGTTGTGCAAGCAAGTCCTTTTAGAAGACATTTGTTCTGACATTCATCATCTGACCCTCAGCTGTATCTCCAGGACTCCAAAGGGAAAAGAACAACACACAGACTGAGCTGAAATGCTGAAATAGGGAGCAGTTCCCACCTGACCCCTGAGGCTGACCCATAGAGAGGCAAACTACAACACCATAAATAGAAATAAACCCTTTTGTCCTTAGAAGCCTGCTTTTGTTTTAGGCTGAATTGTAAATATGCCCAAAATGCCAGATATGAATTAGAGATTTTGTCAGGTTTCTAAAAACAAATTAAGTAGGCGTTTATGCTCTGAAAACAGAAATAAAATTTAAAACCCACTCCATATTAACAACTAAGACAATGCTTTTATTAGGATTTTCAGTATCTCTGAAACACCACAAATCACTGATGATTCCTGTCAATATTCTATTTATGTATTTCCAGCCTGTGTGAACTTGCACTTGAGCAGCCTTTCCCTTGCACTTGACTCGTATCCATTCCCTGTAAACCAGCCAACCTAAACACAGCTCCAACATCTCCAATTGTTTACATGATCCTTCTAAGCACTCTTCACACAAGACCTCCCCTCACAGCTTCCTGATGGAGATGCATTTCATACGCTGGATGGATCCTGCACAAAAGATTCATTTTCATTTCTAACATTTCTGTGAGGAGACTAAAATGTCATGAGACAACCAGCTGACATGTCCCTTCCAGCACCTCTGGCACCTGAAGAGCATGATGTGCTTCTCACAATTGGTGAGATTCACACTTCCTTGTCAGCCAGGCAGATTCAGAACTAAAATGTAGCTGGAATAGGCAGCACTGGGAAAGGGACTGAGTTCTGGGGGCTGTCACAATCCTCAGCAGAAAGTTCTGGCAGCAAAGGGCCATCTGTAGGCTTAGAAACACGTAAGTCAAAACAACTGTCACTGAGAAGCTTATTTGTACACAACCATTTTATAATAATTTCAGGTCAAAGTGTGTACAGGACAGATGTGTCACAAAGCCAATGATTACTGACATGGAGTTGCTGGAGGCCATCACATCACTGTGTGTTTGGGAACACATAACGCAAACAGAAATGCTGCACTGAGAAAAATTCTACCTTAAACAAATACACAAGCAGAAGAAAAAAAGGGAATTTAACATGGGTGGATGTGGTAGCAGGAAATCCTGCACTGTTCTGCAGGTTGGATTCAGCAGCACTCCTGCAAGGAAGTGTCTCTGTGCACACACAACTACCATCCTCCAGCCTGGGTGTTCATCCAGAATGTATCAATTTGGCTAAACTTTGCTCTTTCCAAGAGAAAGTGTTTTCACCCTAAAGGCGCACTTGCCATTCCCTTATGAAATTCAGATACATTCCATGCTCCCTCGATAACCAGACACAAAGCCAACTCCCATCTGTGATGCATCAGGCGAGTTTGAAGTGCACTCACTGTTGCAGCCGCTGCTGCCTCGAGCACCTGCGTGTTCGTGCTGCCCTGGGCCTCCTCGGGCTGCCCTTCCTGGGGGTGGACGGAAGAAGAGAGAGGGAGGAGGAAGAAAACAAAAAGAGAAAGGGAAACGAATGGAGGGGACATGGGAGGATGAAAGGTGGTCAGAGAAGGGAGAGGGAGTGTCTGTAACTGAGCTGATCTTGGACTCGCTGCACATCCTTGCAGCGCTGCCAGACATGCAGGGAGCGCTCGCACGTCTCCACAGTGCACGTGTGCCACGTTCCTGCATCTCACACACAGGTACTGTACAGTGCAGCTGGAAACCTACAGAGCACCCCAGCAGACAACCTCTCACATGAAAACTACGTCTCTTTTTCCTTTTAGTTTTGTTTTTTTTTTTTTTACCATCCAAACTGCTTTAACAAAGATAGCTGAGAAGTTTGCCAGCCAATTCCATCTCTGTTTCCCACTGCCAGTCTAGCCCAGCCACAGAAGTGCATCCAGCAGCCAGTGAGACTACTCCTAAACCAGCTACCAAAGCCCAAGCCAGAGACACTATTCTGATCATTACCAACATAAGGGGTTTTTACAAGCAGGTTTGATGCTGGATCCAGATCTGGGAAGCAGGCAGGCAACACTTGGTCTCCAGTAACACCCACCTGCTGGTATGCCCAGGAATATACAAAAACACTTAACAGGTTTCAATGCAGTGTGAACCCATGAATCCAAGCTCAGGATGGAGAACACAGCTTTTCAACCAAAACCAGATTTCAAATGTAAAATACAAAAGGGAGTCACCCACCAAGTGTTTTCTCCTTAAATACTGCTGGCGAAGGACCAGGGGTTTGGCTACCAGCATCCACGGCACACACAGCAAGGCTACCACCACCAGGAAGCACTGGAGCCCTTTCTGCAAAAGAAACAAGTCTCAGGTAATTCAGCTGCAGTCCCTGCTCAAACACACACAGAACCTACCAAGAACAGCTGAATTCCCAGTATGTGGATGCTCCACCACCTCTCTGTCCTGGGAATAGCAATTAGGTCCTTAATGCCTGCAAGCTGCCACCTCTGACTGAGCACAGCATTTAATGCTGAGACTGGATTAGACTGAGGAAAAATCCAAAAGATCCTGCAGGGAATGAGAATTTGGCAGATGTCTGATATTGCTGGGAGGAAACAGCTTTGGTGTCTGAGCTAAGCTGAAAGGCATCACATTGCAGACATGGGAAAATATTCCTAATTGCTTTCTGCTATTAATCAGGACCCACATGTTCTGAAGCCACAGCTGACATGGTCAGACAAACAAAAATTCCTGGTATAGGGATTATTCCTTCCTTCCTCAATATTACATATATCAGCCTTCAGAAATGCTCTGTCATAGTGGAAAGATGTTTCATGCTTGATTTCACAATTATGACAAGGTCAGTGAAACACTCCAGTATCGTGAAGCATCTCTGATTCTGTTCTAGCAAGAGCACGCACCTGCCCACTATAAAGCATTTTATTACTGGTGTCCTCATAGGAGAAAAGAAACATGTTGATAAAGTGTATTAAGAGGCTTGGTGCTTCCTTGGATGTGTGAGCATCATAGGCTGTCCACTTGTAAAAGATGAGAATAACAAGGTATCCAAAGAGGGAGGACATGAAAATAATTTCTGGAATAAATCCAAGGTATATGTTCAGTGGCTTCTTAAAATAGCTACAGGGAAGAAAAAAAAAAGTTTATATTAGATTTGGTTAGAATTAGGGCAAAAGCTTTTAATAAGAGTGTGAAGAGTCTTTGGAATGACAGTGCAGGGCTCAGCAGCTCAACAACAGCTGGGCCTGGAGCATAGGAACTGCCTCACAGGCAGAGTTCCACACAGCCAGAGACAACTGCACTGCACCTTCCATCAGGAGGTGAGGGCTGACAGGCATCTTAGCCCACAAAACACCCAAAGACATTCCATCCCCCCACCATGAGGAAAACAGAGCAAAGCACTTACATGTGGTTGAGGAGACTCAATGCAACACCAAAGAGCATCTGGAAAATGCCAAGAATCACAGACATCTTCATCTTAAAGGAATTGAGGAAAGCTAGCTTATTGCTGGCAATATTCCAGATCTGTGAAAAACAACACCTAGTCAGATACCATGGAAAGGAAAACAGGAGAAGGAAAACACTCCCTTTAAGCTAAACAATATGAACCAGTCAGGAAGTGTGAGGCTGAAAAAGCAGGTTTTTAAAGATGTGTTTGTCCTATGGATATCTTTTGGGGAAATGAGCAGACAAGCTTTCCGCTGGGAACAATCTGGCAGTAACTGAGCCCACCACCGAGCAGGAATTAAACCTGTTTTCTTGGTACCTCACATGTGCAGGAGAAAAGAGGCTGCATCCTTAACAGAAAGAATATGAATATCCATTTAAAGGAACAATTACACACAGCTCTGATTTCCTCCACTTCCTCATTATGTGGAACCCACACAAGGTTTGTCAAGTATTAGAAGCAGAGTTAAGAGCAGAGGTGTTGATGTAGGCAGGTATAAAGTGACAGGATTACTGGGAAATGTGTATTTCCAAGGGTGACTGAAAAGAGAGATTAACAACTCTCCTCAAGGTAAAAAAGTAACTTCAGAAAGTGATTTTCAAGGCTAATCAGATTTGATTAAAGCACTGCAGGCTAGAAAGGGTGAGAAAGCATCCTTTAATGGACCTCAGAACAAGGGTCTCTATCCCTAATCTGGCATCTCAGCAGGAATTCTATCATTCAGGAGTATGCCCACCATGGATGGACTTGCAAAGGTTGGGCTGGGCAATCTTTCACAGAACACTGAATAGACAGGTACTTTTCTTTCTGGTGAGAGAATTTTGCCCAAAAGACTGCAGAGGAAGGATAAGCTCTTACTGGGTCAATGCCAAACGGGTAGGGCCCACCAAACACCCCTGGGATAGCAGGATCCAGCTGCAGCAGGGGTGTGGTCTCCAGCAAAGCATCTCTGGGAATAAGATTATACAAACATTAACAACAGCCATGCCACCCTCCTTTTGTGAAAACTAATAACACTCTTCCCTTGTGAAAGCAAGGAATTTGAGCTTTATTAAACTGAGAGAACTTCAAGGTTTTAAAACCTGGATGGTTCTAGAGATTTTCCCAAATGAATAAAACTCTGGTTCTTGACTTTTTACTCAGTGCCACAAGGAAGACAGGTGCAGGGGACAGGAATCTTGAAATGTCTATGGGGAAATAGGTGAGAAACTGCATCTTTGTAATTTTTCTGGGGGAAAAAAAAAAAAGCTGTTTTGAATCTTGGCACATATCATCCCATTTACACCACTCTTCCAAATCTACCTGACACAGAGGTGAGAAATGTTTTGTTTTCCTGAGCTGGAAGGACAAGTCACCTGCTTCTCACTGTCTCTACAAAGTTACTGAGGGTTTACTCACGACCAGTTGGCTTTATTGAACATTGGCCGGACGCTCCAGGAGGAACCGAACATGTTGAGGGACTTGGAGAAGCAGTCGTTGTAGATGAGGCCTGTGTACGTGGAGAACAGCCCCATCAGCAGGATGATGTATCGACCACTGAACACCATGTTGAACATCTGGTGTAAAAACCCAAAAGGAACAAAGAAAGTCCATGAGAACAGGGAAGGTCCCTCCCAAAGCCAAACCAGGGAAGTCAGGCTGTTGTAGGACAAACATCGGCCACATGAACCGATAATCCAAAATCTCTATTTCCCCTTGGCAGGGATTAAGGGTGCAAGAGGGAGCACAGCAGCACAGATAACGAGGATGAAAGGGCAGTGTGCATCTCCACAGGGAAGTGGGGAGTAGCTGGAGAGGACAAACTGCACTGCACAGCCTGATGCAACTCCCAGCTGGCAGCATGAGTTTGGAACCAGAAGCACAGACCCTGTCAGCCTCCTCCAGTTCTTTCTTATCTTACATCTTAACTCTGGTTCAGCTTCTGTCAGCCCTGAGCCAGCAAAACCAACCTTGAGCAGCAAATAGGAAAAATGCTGGGGATGGGATATATACATACAGGAACTGGGAATTTTGCATTGGTTAAACCCCACCCTGATCCAGCTAAATTTGGGGTGATTTGTTTATGCCAATTTACCTGCTACACTCGATAATTTTCTTCAGACAACTGAAATTAATAATTTCCTATAAAGATACTAAAAGAAAACCAAGGGAACTCAATACTATTATGAAATTATACTACTCAGTGTGTGTGTGTGCTCTTCAGGCTTCCCAGCCCGTCCATGTACTTCAAAAATTCCAAAGGAGGAGTAATGGGCATTGTCAGCAGAAGGGGAAAAGGATGGGAGTAAACCAAGCTGCAACTCTTTGTCTGAAATGCAAAGCTCAGCACGATCTGCCACTTTACCTCATTGTCACTCTTCTGGGACAGAATCCGGCTTTCCCTCACCACCATCCAGACAGCAATCAGAGTCATCAGGATTCCATGGCCAAAATCCCCAAACATCACAGCAAACAGGAATGGGAAGGTGATGATGGTATAGGGTGCTGTAAGGGAAAAGACAGCATTCTCAGGGCATTGTGTGTTAGTCAGCCCAGATTCACTGCAGTACAGTACAGGCAATTTAGCAAATTTAATCCCCCAGCTTCCCCTCTGTTACTGAAAGCTGATGAGTTTCTACTAGAACTTTCTATTAGAGACTTCCACACAGGACAGGCAACACAGAAAAACATCATGACTACAAAATTTGAGACAGAAGTCTTGGATTTTTCCAAGTCTGAATTTACCTGGATTTATTTCCCGGTATGTTCCAATGCCATAAGCATCAACAATGTTTTGAAAGCCAGAAGTAAACTTGTTAGTTTTGTTGTATGTGGGTGGGGTCTGATTGGTTTGCATCCTGTTTAAAATAGATGGGACAGTTGATCCGCTGTGCTCCTGTTTTAGAAAAACAAAGGGAAGATCAGCAAACCCACCCTGGGAGCACTGGAGGGAAAAGTCCAACACAGCTGCCCCACTGGCATCTGGTAAACTGCAAGCTTGAGTGTTTGGAGTGTGCTTGCACAATGAGACACTGGAGCAGCTGAGGAAGGCTGCCAGGATTCCACTGCTCTCCACTTTGTGTAGCAGGAGTAAAGGTGAACATTGTTTGCACAGGACAGACAAGAAAACAAAAAGCAAGTGGAAGGACTTCAAGAAACTCAATTCTCTTGACTATCTGAGCAGAGGGTGAGTTTGCCAACATCCTGGAGAGCTCCTCTATCCAGACTCCAGGAGTACAGAGCCCAGCCAGGGTAACTAAATAAACCAAAGGACTTACACATAGGAAAATCCTCACCATTCCAGCATTCACCTGAACTTTAAGCTTCACACAACGTATTTGTTACTACTTTTATTTCTAAGTCATCATTCCTGCATGCTACATAAGCTGTCCTCTGTGAGAGCTGATTCCAAAAGCCCAAGGGGATTGTGTTCAGAGGTCTCACAATACAGAGAAGGCAATGAATCCATGTGGCGCTGCCACAGCTGACTAGCACAGCATCTACTCACAGTGCCTCTCCTGAGAGCAAACTGGATGGAATCGAGGTCAGCAACAGGACACCACACTTCAGCAATCAAGCACTTCTGTGTCACGTCGATGTTGCACAGGTTCAGGGTGTGGTAAATGGCCTTCATCTTCCTCACTTTGATGAACCAGACACGAATGTTTTTAGCAGCTGCCTGCAAAACCCTCTGGCGATGATCCTCAGTTTGGTTCAGCACCTTTCAGAGAAGCAGGAGAAAGATAAGGCCAAATCATGGACCAAAGCTCCAGGTGCACCAACAAGACAAGCCTTTCCCACAGAGGCTGAATGACCAGCCTGCTCCCCCATGCCTGCAGTCTATGATGCACCCCCATATTGATTAGTTCTGCTGAAAGGCTTAAGGGCTCCTTCCAGGGACACTTTCTGATTATTTTCCATTCTCCAGCTCCAAGGTCAGTGGTTGTTTCAAATAACGAACTGTGCCAAGATCACAGGGAACAGTTTTACCTCCACCCAGGTTAAAAGAGCAGAGAAGAGTTCTGCAAGTGAAGGGTTTGCTGCCTTGAGAACACACACAAATTACCCTGAAAGATTTGTTTACTGAAGGGAAAAGGAGAAAGTGTTTCCTGCTGAGGGTGTTTTCCAACTGGAACACATCGAACTCAGGCCAAGTCAGATTTCCAGAATGGAAAGTCTTAGACTGCAGGGAAAGTGAGGACACGAAGTACATGCAGCCTACAGAAGTTATATTGCTTCTAAGTTCCTGTCTACTTTAAAATATCTTTTGAGCTATACTGTACAACTATCAGCTTGAGACAGTTTCTGTATCAAGTAAGTAGGTCAAATTCAACCCTTTTTCCTTTTAGTTTCTCAACCTTTTCTCACTTTTTGTCTCAAATCCCTTAAATCTTTCTACATTATCACATACTGCCTTTCTTCCTTGAAGCAAGCACCAGGTATTTCAGACGTGACACCCAGCAGATCTAGGTGCTAATTACATTTTACCAACACTCAGGCTGCTGCACAAGAGATTAGTTGTAAAGCAGAAGCTCTTCAGGACAGCACAACGTGAAAATATAAAGACAGGCAGAAAAAAAGATGAGCTAAGTTAATGTTAGCATTGTTATCTCACCTTGGAAAAAAGTTCATATGTTTTCAAAGTACTTGCAGATGAAACAGGCAGTTGCACAACATGCTCTCAGAGCCAGAACCTATGGGATCTCCCTACACGAGTTCCTCTTTCCTCTCTGGCATGGAGTTCTCTGTACTTATTCGTATATAATTAATTGTTTAGCCCTCCAGAAAGATGAAACCACCCATGCCAAATCCTGATGCAGAAACAACTGAGCAGTCTCCAAACACCTCTTCTGCACTGCTGGTCTCAAGCTACCTGAAGCTGAAAACAGGGTCATCTAATAGGGGCAAGTATCCTCCTGTTTGATCAGGATCCAAAGTTTCAGATATAATTTTCAACCATATTATTAAAGAAAAAAACCAAAGAAAGGTCATTGACCACAGTCATTTTACCATCTGAAGATCATCAATTCTGGTATTGACACCAGAAGCCATTTCCTTCCGCTCCTGAGGTGTTTCTGGGCATGGATAGAGGGAGGCCCGGAACCTGGAAGACAGGGAAGCACCTCAGTGACAGAGATGGAAAGAAGATCTATCAGTCAGGGGTGACCCAGAGGCACCTTAAGAGAAGTTTCTGATCAGCAGAGACTGCCAAGCAGAGCTCCAGCCTCTGCATCAAAGGGATGCAGAAGTTTGCTTAGGCCAAAGCAGAAGTTGAGTGCTAAAGAAAACAGAAGTGGGAGAGAATCCTCTGCTTCCTGGGCTGCCAGTGTCTCCAGGCACTGCCACGAGGCTGGTCAGCCATCCAGCTGAGGGGGGATGCTGTCAAACCAGTGCAACTGCTGATAGCAGCAGTCACTGTTGTCTCCCTTATGAGAATATCCCACTGATGTCCCCTCAGGCTGCCCCAGAAACCGACACTCCCTTGGTTTTTTGCATTCCTTAGCACAGCAGTTTTGTACTTTGAGCACCACAGGCTGGGGAGTGGTGAGTCTGACTGTAAAATGTATTCCAGTTACTTATGGCACATTTCATTCGCTGCCTAAATATGTGCTCCTGCAGCCACTGTGAAACAGGGAGTTGAGAAATACTGATATTAAGCCATGTCAGCATGCTTCAAATAATTGGGAACTGCCCAGCTGTCAGATTTTCATACCCTTCACAGATTTTCTTGACTCTGTTCTTCAGCTGGTCTCCTTGGAAGAAGATGATAAATACAGACTTGTGCACATAATCCCCCTAGAACAAAGGAAAGAATCGTATCAATTAGCATTAGATAATTACCAGAGTTCTACTTTTCCTTTTGCTGAGTCTGTCCATCAGAGCTCAGACATGCACAGTGAGTCAAGAATATACCTGAATAACACTGAACAATCAAAAGGAGAGCAATTTTCTCACCTTCAGTACAGAATAACTGCATTGTATTTGTGTTTACTGAAGCAAAATGCTCCAGGCTATCCATTATTGATTCTGCGTAATACAGTAAATGGGAAAACCTGGTAAGAGCTCCAAAAATAATGAAGATGCAATGAAGTATTTATCAGCACTTAGTGCAGTCAGCTTACCTACAGAATCAAGCCAGAAGAGTGAACAAAGATTTAAAAAAATAGAGTTTAACCAGTGTGGTTCTCAGGGAGGCCAGAGGCACATTCCTTGCACAGCTGTGTCCGTGGGGGCAGCCAGGGCCCCTTTCCTGCATTTGTTGACAAGTTATTGTTCTACCTTACTTAGGAAATTTTAACATAATGTTTCAAGAATAATTACATTAGGTGTAACCTCAATTTAAGGAAGTTCTGCACAATAAGAACAAAATCTCTCCTAGCAGACAGAAGATTCCACAGGTTAGCTACCAATGGTTGGTGGGACAAGGGAACAGATCAACCTCACGTAAGAAAGAGAGGCTGTTACTGGGCTTCACCTCCTTGGTTTGTGCTCCAGGGCAGCCCTTTACTAGGTAATAGCAAGGGTGCCCCAGGTTTGGGCAGTGCCCACTGGTTTGAGCACAGAAGACACTGGATGTAAAACCAGGCCCAATCACATTTATTATTCATTTCTATACTAATACAAACCATTTCAAGGTGGATGTTTAAACTATTGATTAGTGAATTACGAAAAAAAAGTAAAGTTCAAGTTCAGAGAAAAGAGCTTCCTTCAGGTATTACACACCATGCATGTCCCATAGAGCATCTTCCGTGGAGGATCACTACTCATTCAGAACCACACTTGCAATCTGGGCCAGAGAAATCCCTAGGCTCTGCTGCAGTCCACATTTGGACTTGTTTTCCCCTTCCAACAGCACTCCCCATCCAGCCTCCTATTTTTGTGTTAAAAAGGAAAACACTTGTCGATAAAACTCAGAGGCTGCAGCAGATGCTGGGATGGGGACCTCACTGCATGGACCCTCACTGAGGGACAGATGCTTCTACCTATAGATGCACAGCTCTTGGATCCTGCTGCTGTAGCCAAGAGCTCCTTTACCGTGACGGGGTCCTCCAGCGGGTTCTCGATCTCGGCCTGGCGCAGGAACACGTTCCCGCGGCACACGCGCCACAGCATCCGCTCAAACGTGGGGATGCGCTCGCGGTTGATCACGCCAGCCACGAACCTGTGAGGGAACAGCACAGCCTGAGGGGCTGCACCTGAGCCACCCCAGCACACAATGGCAACTGGGGGTCAGCACTGCACTGAAAGCTAAAAAAATCTTGTTTTGATGTTAGTTCTTCAAACGAAATGGAAGGTACTCTAAATACATGGAGGTAACACACAACAAAACTATGGCACTACAGCACAGGCTCTTAATAGAATGAAATAATTTAAAAAAATATATAAACCACTGCTTGTAGGAGAAACAAATGCATTTAGATATAGAGTTTCTAGCCTTCATTCCCCTGCAGTGCTGGTATATTGTCTGGACCAAACCCCCATGTCCAGATAAAGTATTACATACGCACAAGGAAGCCTGGAAGCAGCTGATAAAGAGGATGCAGAACTATACAGTTATTTCAGGCCATTATGTACCCAAAGTAGTTACAATTTTCAACAAAGCTCTCAGAATGTCTGAGGAAACAACCAGACAGGCTTACTTAGAATAAACTGGGCTAATTGCTTGGTGCAGAGATAAACTTGTGAAGCACAAACATGAACTGGGAAGTGAATATGGGCAAGAAAAGAGCAGAGAGCAACAGCTGATTTTAGATCAGCTTTCATCTGCTTGGTGTGAAAAGTTAGACAACTATGCTCAAATCATTGGTGCTTCCACAGGCTGATAATCCCTGATTCAGCAATCCTGAACTGCAATTACCCGAGTCGGAGCGGGGCACCTCTTCCCATCTCACTCGGCTCCAGCAGCGAAGAGGATTCCTCCAACAGGTCTGGATCCGCCATCTGCTGATGATGCAATTCAGCCTGAATTCACAAATCAATTAATATCTAATGAAACCAGTTAGTGGCATGCAGGGAATGAGGAGCCAGGAGATAGTTGAGGGAGACAAAGAAAGAAAAGAAGAAAGGAAAGGAAAGAAAAGAAAAGGAAGAGCAAATATAAGACAGCAAAAGGAAGAACAAGATGACAGAAAAGACAGCAAGAATCACACATGGAAGGAGAAAAACAAGAGGAAAAATGGAATGGCTCAGCAGGGCTTCCACACAAGAAAGGCTTGAGCATTGTTGCAACAAATGGGCTGGGAGATCTATAAGTCTGAAGAATGGCAGAATTAAAAAAAAACAAAATTCAAGTTTTAAACACAAGTGATGTTCCCAAGAACCATTTTTAATGGCACAAACCAGAGAAACACATTTGCCTCATGTATTTCCCCAGATATCAAATTAATTTATCCCTATTCACCATTTGGTTCACCATCAGACACAAACACTGCTTAGAGCAGGCTGGCAACACAGCTCATCTCTTGGCCAGCCAGGAATTAAACAGGACAGTTTTATACTGTCCTTCTTTGCAACTCATTTGCAGGCTAAAATTCTTAGGAATATGGCTTGTAAGTGTCAGAAATTCAGGTCAAGGATGCTCAAATCATATCCTCCTGTGCACCATCTTCACACTTGTTCAACCCCGCCTCACACTCAGCTCCACCTCTGCAGATTAGATAATGAAATGCAGAAGATTACAGTCCCTGAGCACAACCAGAGGGCCAAAGTCTACCCTCTGTGGTATGCAGGAGGTTTTTCCCAGAAAGCCATCAAGGGAACTTGCTAAATCACACTGGAAGGCAGAGTTTGGCCCAAGGACACATCATATCCACACACACACACACAAGAGCACAGCTTTGCAAAATTTGCAGCAAGTGCAGTAACTTAGCCCTGGTCTCTGTATTTGGGCAATAGTTGTGCCAGAGTGAAAATTCCTCCAATACTTGACACTTATCAAATGAAAGTGTTTGCCATATACAAAAGAGTTTTTGCAAGGCTGACACCAAATGCTTGTACACACACTTGCTGCAGCTTAGGATATTACATGAGGGAGGGAGCCCTTCCTTTGGCTGGGAAAGGCAACACAGGGAATTCCTGATCCTTTCAACTTCAAGGAGAATTGTTGCAACATCAGAAACTGAATGAAAATTCAGTTCATAGAGAATACACAACTAAAATAAGGAAGTTTGGTACCTGAAAACAAAACACACAGACCAAACATCCCAGCAACGGTTAGACATCTCGATTTCAGGATGCTGAAGAACATTAAGTTACAATTGTTAGAGGCTTGTATTGTATTACCAGTAATCAAGATACTGTTTGCGATCACTTTTTATGATATGCAGCACATTTTAGCAGATTACTCATGAAAAAGGAAGGACAACACATGTGACAACTTTGGATTTGCCTCACCTGAGAGAATTTGTTATGTATGTTTAATATTAGCTTAGCCCATTTGGGCTTTGAGTCCTTTATTCAGGATAAGTCCTGCTTAGAGGGGGGGGAACTACAAAGCAAAACAGTTTAGAATAAATGTGGATTAATCTAGTTTACCTAAGAGAAAACATTCTTTTGAAAGGATTACTTACATTACAAATTCCATGTTCCTTAAATTCATTTCTCAACAACTCTGATTTGATAAGCACACTCTTTCTAGAAAGGAAATAGCACAGCAGCAGCAGATCTGCAGCAGGAAGGATAACTAAAGCACTGCTGGGGGATTTAGCAGAAATAAAAAATTGAGACTATGTGGAAATGGAAGAGCTATCCAGCTCCAGTGCAGGAAAACAGGATTCTGGGAAATCTACTATGAATAGGAGTTTTTGCCAGCAGTGAGTGAAATGTCCAATTGTGGAGTATTTTTTACCAGGTGAGGTCATTCAGAATTGGAATCCCCCAAGCATTTCCATGACAGTAATCAAGAAGAATAATACAAGAGCATTCATTATTAAGCATTTTTAAATTGCTTATTGATCCCCTGATCAGCAACCAGATCAGCACCTTTAATCTCAAAAAAGGTTCATTTTCTCCACTCATGATTCCGGTCCTGCCTTGTGATGGTTCTGGATGCCCAGTTCAAGCCCATACAATTCAAGCCCCTTCCAGGTCACAAACAGGACAAAAATCAATGTTCACAAGAACTAAAAAGTATTCATGTCACCATCTATTAACCCAGAGCCAGACAGAAGTGACAGATGCAAAGCAAACAGAGAAAAGCAGATGGCAGAAAAGTCAGAGGGAGGAAGAAGGGACTGCATGCCATTAACCGTTACTTTTCCAGTCTTCTTTTACGCTCACACTCTAGGCAAAGCTCTCAGAGAAATCTCTCCAGCTCATATTGCTCTTCATAAGCAAGGATAAGAAGACTGAGAAAAGGAGCATAATCATCAACATGTTGTGTTGGAACAAGAAATGGCTGCTTGGGATGGAATGGTCATAGGAAGAACAGAAAAATTTTGCTACCCTCCCTCCTCCCATGCTCCAACTCTGGAGAGCAAATGCCAATCATGAAGGAATTGGAGAGTCAGCCATTTCTTGTGCAACTCATTACTATGAATAACACAATCTTAATTACAAGTTATTGTAGTCTTCAAGTGTTGAAAGTGCTGTGCAATGGCAGCATGGAGGAAGGGAGTGTTGGCCACTCCAGGATGCAGAGGCAGCTCTGGGCTGCTCAGGGCTCCCCCCAGCTGCTTGCTGAGCACAGAAAGCTGAGACAGGTTTAAACTGTCCACACTTACATTTTGCTGAACATCACCTGTAAACTGTTTTGTTTGCTTTTACACAGAGCAGCACATGTTATTTGGTATATTTTGTTTTATTACTACAGAAAGCAGTTATAAAGAGAAGCAGAACATATCTAAGCTTTCTGTGGCTGGTTTGCATAAAGCTGTGGGTGATCTGCCACAGACTGTTTAGAAAATTGATTTTGATCTTTAAATTTAATTTGATCCTGCTGCAGTTGAAGAAGAGCAGTGGGCAGAGAGGACAGTAATTAACTAGGCCAGACTGGATGGGGCTTGGAGCAACCTGATCTAGTAAAAGGTGTCCCCATGGCAGGGGGGTGGATGGGGATGAGCTTTAAGGTCCTTTCCAACTCAAACCAGTCTGGGATTCATTCTCAATATAGAAGTGCTCAGACTTGGTTTTACATGATACTCAGAACAGACAGTGCTACTTTTACACGACAAAGCAATGGATTATCAGGTTAATCCTGTTTGTCCAAGGGACACTTGTAAGTGAACATTCAACACTCAGAGACAAGGGTTTTTTAGTACTGAAATCAACTCCACAACCCAGCAGCCCTCACACCAGCAGCAGTATCTGTGTCAGCAGTGACTATGACTGGCACAGGACCAGCCTTGGTGCCTGACCAGGCAACACCTTGTGCCAAAACAACAAAAACCAAACCATAAAATAAACGGCCTGAAGTGTGCAGGAGTCCAGCTCCACTTGACAATAGCCCTTTTAAATACCAGGAGCCACTTCCGTTAATAATTCTTTGATCAAATCCTGAATTTAGAGGAAACAGGACATCTACTCAGCAAAAACACGTCCTGAAAAACATACAGAAGCTCTTTGTGAGAACTGCCAAGACTCTTGAGATACTTCAGCTTTACAAGGAAGGGTTACGTCTTCTCCCAAGCAGGATTTATGTCGGTGCCATGAACGACACCGGAGAAGCTGCTCTCAGGTCCAGTGAAAGTTGCCAGTTCCTGGCCCAGATGGTATTTGACAAAATGTCGAAGACTTTAAATGTCAGCTTTGCTCCACAACTGACCTCTGAAAGCTTCAGGGTTTGATCAAAGTCTCAATTAGTTCATTAATTAATCTATTACTTCAGTGGACTTTGTATTGTGACCTTGATGAGTCTCCACATAGCACTTTAAAGGCTGAAGAGAAATTCGGCTCGATTGTAAGTCCTCTGTACGTGCACCAAAGAGACTCTTACCCACTGGGGACAGTGCCTGCTGTGGCACCAAATTCTGGGGCTGTTTATGTGCTTTCAAAACTACTCACATCTTCATTATTTTACACAATTTTTAGACACACCATTGCTAAACAAGCCCAAACCAGCATTGTAGGAAGTAGATCATGGGTAGCTATGTATATTGCATGAAAAATGGAAAGCAACTTGTGTAGCTTTCTCAAACAAAGCATAAAATGACCCTGCTGTCCAAAACAGCAACTAAAATATATTTGAGAATAAAAATGGTAATTTCTATGAGAAGAACCAGCTCCCCAGGTGTTAAACCCCACCGGTATTCTGACCTCATCAAAAAACTGCTGAGTTTTACGCAGTATAAATTTTAATTCTGTCAGCTCCAAGAAGTTTCTCTTCAGAGCCTCTTGGTTGGTGTTGATTTCTTTAAGCTCATTTTCAATTTTCTCAAAGTTTGCCTGGAAGATGTGAAAAGGAGAAAGAAAATGGAATTAAAGCAATTCCATAATTAAGTGCTGTTCAGTCTGTCAACACACAGAGGCTTCTCCACCCAAATCTCCACCCAATTTGTATGGATTTGCAGGTGCATCTCCAGCCTGCACAGATCCAGATCTGCCACATCTGCAGGCAACTGCAGACTTCTCACTCCCAGCCAGACCTTTATGGACTGGATTGACAGCGTTTCTTCAAATCAATAGAATCGTGGCAAACTTTATGATCCACCACCATAAATCCTGCAGTTCCAGTAGTTTTGGGTTCATTTCAGTGGTGAAATTCCTATTGAGTACTCTCACTTCTGTATTTGGACAAACACTGCCAGCCCAATGTGAGCTGGCAGAGCTGCTTCCAGGGACAGTTGGAGACTGAGCTAATGCCCCCCTGCCACTAAATTCTGCAAGCTTCAACCAACAGAGACAATTTTCCCCTGTTTCCATTCAAAGTCAAATACTAGTTTAAGTCTTAACACATCATTACCTCCAGGTCAATCATGTCACGTGGAAAAGGCACCTCCGGGTTTTCACCAGTGTCCATGATAGGAATATTTGCCTTTTTAATCTCCTTCTCCACAAAGCCTGCCGAGAATTAAAAGTGTTAATTTTTGACACTTGAGTGTCAAACAGTTATCCCAACCTGCACCTGGCCCCAGCAGCAGCTGATTCCTTCATCTCCTACTCCAAGATTATCTGACTTGGCCAGAATTCCCTTTCGAGGGGGAAGGTGAATCCCTCGAGGCAGCAAGGCCTGCCTGTGCCCTCACCCCTCTGCTCTGTTCCAAACGCTGCCCTGCAGCTTCAGCCTGCCTTGACTGGGGTTTTTTTTTAAGTAAAAGCTGCAGAGTCGGAACCACATCAACCCCAGCGGGAACGTACGGAGCTTTCGGTCCATCTCCTCGCACCTCCGGACTTCATTGACGAATTTACGGTGGAATACATTCACGTCGGGGTTCAGCTGCAGGAAGAGACAAGGGACTCAGCAAACCCCCAGCCCCGAAGCCGGTGAGGCTGGGCCCCACCGGCCCTGCCCCGAGACAGGCACGAGGGGGGGCGGGCCGGGGCTCCCGGTGCCGCGGGGACACTCACGTCGCGGAACTGGACCTTGCCCAGCTCGCCCAGCTCGCTGACACAGCAGTATGCGGCCTCAGACTGCAGAAAGAGCTGGGCCAGCGTCATCTCCTCGCTGCGGAACAGCTCCCCCATGGCGGCGCCGTTCCTGCCGCGGCCTCTGCGGAGAAGGGCCGTGAGAACCGGGCTGAGGCCTTCCCGCCTCCACCGCCCCCTCACACCTGAACCCCACCCCAGCCCGGCGCGGCGTCTCCACGCCATCCCATCTCCTCTCCATCATATCCAGCCCCGTTCCGTTCCCTGCCATTACTTGCCGCTGCCGCTGCCGCTGCCGCCGCCGCCGCCGCCGCCGCCGCCTGATCCGAGCCGGCTCCNGGCCCGGTCTCGTCTCGCTGAGGCCGCGGGTGCGGCCCGGGGCAGGGACATGCGAGGCACAGTGTGAGCCAGGAGCAGCCCCAGAGCCAGCCGTTGTTCCCAATGGAAGAGATCGACTCCAGACCGAGGCTCCAGAGGGCAGGCTGCAAATTCCCACACATCGGCTGTTCCCGGTGTGTCTCCGCAGCACAAAAGGGACTGCAGTTAATCCAGACACAGAAAATTACTTGTGGCATTCTAGGGCAATTGGTGTGGGCACAGAAACACCGAACAGGGCACTTCATCTCAATGAGCCCCAGAAACAACCCTGTCATGTTGGTTTATCTGGTTCTATCCAGACTGACATACTCATGCAGATTTTTTTTTTATTATTCCCAAATAAACCTCCATAGGCACAGAGATGCATTGAAGTCACACATGGAATGGACGCAGTAGACTAAATATCACCTTTGCTCCACAACTGACCTCTGAAAGCTTCAGGCTTTGATCAAATGCTCAATGAATTATTTAATTAATTAATCTATTACTTCAGTGGAATTTATATTAGGTCTCCACATAACACTTTAAAGGCTGAACTTAGAAATTCAGAATTTCTGAAGAGAAATTCAAGGAGCTTTGCTATGCATGTGTCCTGTCTTGTACCTGAATCCCTACAGATATATCTGTGGATGCCCACCTGGAGCAGGTGACCCCAGGGACAAAGAGCTCTGGGGCCTTGGACTGGCTGCCTACAGTGAGGGTTTTTTTCATGGAACTTTCAGAAGCAGCAAACATTGGAAATAAATGCTGTGGAAAAAGGTCCCTCCAGGAAAGACCAGTGTACAGAAAGCAGCCTGTTTTCACTACGTGACACAATGGCTGTTGTGGGGGCACAGGGTACAATTCTGTGATCCCAGAGCCACCAGGCCCAGGTCAGTGGGGACAGTGAGCAGTCACGGGGCAGGGAAAGTGCTGACTGCTGTGAGCATTGTGAATGAACAATCCCTCTGCATCTGTGGGACGTCCAGCCAGTGTGTAGCTGGGATCGATCATTTCCCCCAGTCTGCCCTGAGGCAGCTGAGCTGGGAGGAGCCCGGGGCTCTCCCTGGTATTTTTGCCAGCCAGAGGCAAAGGCTGAGAGCAGACTCTAAGGTTCTAGGGACGAATAACCCTTGTCAAAGCTATAGAATGAGGGAAGCTGCCACCTTCCCAGTGGAAGTGGTTGTGCTCACAGCCTTCCCAAGTGGCAGCTCTGTCCGTGGACACTTGGTTCCCTCTGTCTGAGCCAGCCCCACAAACAGCGAAGAGTCTGGCCCAGGTCTGGCCCAGGGTCACTCCCAAGATCTGAATTTTCCTTCTCCACATTCCTGGCATGTTCCAGCTGGGTTGTTGCAAAGTCTGTGGCGGTGCCTCCCATGTGTCTCCCTGTTTTGAATCATGCAGGGGTTTTACCACTAAATCCACAAGTAACCCACAGAATCTGGGCTTTGTTTACAAGCAGTGTACGCTGCAGCATGTCCCGCATTTAAAGTCTGGTGAGTGGATCTGTAGAAGGCTCAAGGATTGTGGAGCTGGGAGAGCTCCTTTAGGAGTGCCCAACTACCTCACTTCAGGAGTGAATTATCCTTCTCTTTGTTAAATCTGTGTGAAGACCTGTTGCACCCTGCATGTACTGTGTGTGCCTCTTGTACATTCACATACATGGGAGGGGGCATTCCAAAGATACAGACATTTTCATGCTGTAACTACTGAATTCAAATTGTAGCATTTCTTTAAAATATTGAAAATCAGGTTCTCATAGTCCTGGCAAGAAAACCCCAAACCTAAGTATTGGCAAAAAGTCTGAACTTCCAGCTGAACTTCAGTGTGTGCGGTTGTTTAAACCAGCCTTCAGTGCACACAGCTGTGCCCAGATGGGTCTGCTTGCTTCCCACTCTCTCTTCCCAGCAGCTTCCCGAGCAACTTACTAAAGGATTTTGTTTTTTCCTCCTGTTAATTCAGTGCCTTTAGACTGAGAGTAAAGAAGGGGCAGCTGTAGTTCCAGAGCTTTGCATTCCTGGCTGAGCTGTGCTTGTGTTTGCATGCAGAGCCATCGCCTCCCCTCCAACTATTTTAATCATTTCAAAAGGGTGGGTCAGCAGGCATTTGGCAGCGGCTCCTTTTCTATAGCTGAGGTGGAGTCAGCCAATGACCTGCAAGCCTGGAAAATTTTGCAGGGCAGTTCCACTGGACGGCTGTGCGGAGCTGTGCCATTTGAATTTCAGCACAGACACTCACTCACTGCACTCCCCATTCCTGGCGCGTCTCCCAGTGCGGAGTTTAGCTGAGGCTCGGGCTCAGTTTTCCCTCCTCTCTCCCGGCAGTGACAGCTTCTCCGGGCTCCGTGAGCCAGGACTCCCGAGCGACCATGGAGGACACCACCTTGCAAATCATCGAGCCACCCACTGTTTCTGAGACCTCGGAGGAGCAAGCGCCCGAGGAGCCCATCAAACCAGATCAGATCAACGGTGTGATGGTGCTGACCCTTCTGGACAAGATCATCGGAGCAGTGGATCAGATCCAGCTGACCCAAACACAGCTGGAGGAGAGACAGCAAGAGATGGATAGTGCAGTGACCAGCATCCAGGGAGAGCTGACCAAGCTGACCAAGGCACACACCACCACCAGCAACACTGTCAACAAAATGCTGGAGAAGGTGCGCAAGGTGAGCGTCAACGTGAAAACAGTGCGGCAGAACCTGGAGAAGCAAGCTGGGCAGATCAAGAAGCTGGAGGCCAATGAAGCGGAGCTCCTGAAACGCAGGAACTTCAAAGTCATGATCTATCAGGTAAGGAGCTGTTTCACTATGTCTTTACATCCTCTTAGTCGGTGTTTTCTTTGCTGAGGGTCCTGTTATGCTGCATGTTCAGCCCAGCCCTCTCCCAGACTCCCCAGACTGTCCGTCAGTCCAAACTGAAGCGGGTCCCCTGTCGCTCTCATTTGTGGTCTAACATTTTTCTGTGTGTCCTAAGACAAAGTTTGTCAGAGTTGTCCCATTTAATAGGAATTTTAATGAGGATAGGGAATGAGGCCCTAAGAAATCACTGCAATGGGCCAGAAGTATCAAAATAACCCGATTTTACTGCTTTGCTCAATGAAGAGCAAGAGTGCTCTGGGGTCTGGTAGGGGGTGTTGTAAATCCGGCTGCCAATGTCTCTTCTATCAAGAGACACCATGTGTATGGCTACGTGGAGACCGATAATATTTCAGATTTGTGACATGCATCTGGTAACAAGTGATAGTAACCTCAACCTCAGGGTTACTCTGTCCAGCTAGGGCAGATAGAGCTGTCAGAGAAAATCCAGCCCAGCCCCCTGAGCTTTGCCATGCTCGGGGAAGCCTTTGCTGAGGGCTTGTACAATTCCCATCTTTCTTCTGCATCCTGCAAGCCTTGAACCTCCTTGTTGTTTGGTCTCAATAACAGCTTTAGTTTGCTTGATGTTCACACCCTGCACTAAGTGTTGGAGTTTTCACTTAAACAAGGAGAGAGAGAGAGAGAGAGAGGAACATGATTCTGTCAGGTTTCCTGCCTGGAGTTAGTTTTCAACATCAGAGCAAACTCTTCTATTGGGCCAGAAAAGTGAATGAAACGGTTAATGCTACAGTTGAAAGCCCCTGGGTTAATAATAGCCAGCACTAGGAACAAATGGAGAAGCTTCCAGTGCTGATCATGTGAAGAGAGAGAAGAGAAGCAGAATAAAAGGGAGAATGGTCCTTACTGTGAGGTTTGAAGGTGAGTGGCTCATGACAAGCTCAGGGGTCTGACATGTACAGGGCCTGTGGGACTCCTTGGTTCAGAGTTTGAGCATTTGTTCTTTTATCACAGCTGAAAGGCTGAAATACTTGAGCCTGTTCAGATCATACAGGAAATACAACCAGTTGTAGACAGATATATGTGTATGGATTTATTACAAGATTTTTGTATCTATCTGTCCATGGAAAAATAAAATAGAAGCAACAACCACTGCAAAATGAGAGGAGTAAAGGGAATTGTTTAAACATAACATTCCATGTCAGTTACGGAAATAGGTAGGAAGTTGGCAAGGTTCAAGGTCCTTGGGAAGCATCCCAAACATCTGCAGGTTAGTGTTTCATGAGCAGTTTGTGTTGGTTTGCTGTGGCTTATTGATATTGAGCAGAGTTTCTTTTTGAATATGAAAAAGCAATCCTGCTTCTAAAGGCTTGGAGGCTGCCCATGCTGCTGTGGTGAGGACAAAGCAGCCTTGGAAAGAGTCATTTGGCCAGGGGCTGTGCCAGGGACTTGAGGAATCATGGAGGCATTAGGGGAAGAAATTATTTGAGATTTGAAATAATTTCCCAGCATGGACTTTAGTGTGATTTGAATGTCACAGAGCACAGGTAAGGAATTCTCCAGGTTTGCAGCATGTGAAATGGAGCCGTTTGTGCCCTCATGGACATGCTGGCACTTCCATGGGAGCTGGAGCAGACCCAGCCCCAGTGGGAAACATCCAGTGCTAGGGTCCACCGTGGGGGTTAACTGAGGAATTCACTGTGCTTTCCTAACAGTATCTACAGTCAAAACCAAAAAATTACAAAATAACTCTCATTTAATTCAATGTCTCACTTCTCAGACCCTCCACCTACCAAAGTGTCTGTTGGGTATGTTACTGGTCATGTAATTAATTCTGCGGTGCTGGGAGTGATTCCTGTGTATTTTCAGTTGTTGTAGAAAAATGTCCAAAGATTTATTAGTCTTTTCTTTCGAAGAACAAGAGATAAACTCAACCTAAGAGACATAAAATTCCATAATCCCAGCAGTGGCTGGTTTTGGGTGAGAGATCTGAGCAGTGCAAGAGTCATGCTCTCTAGTGTTCAATATTGCACAGTTCTGCAGTTGGAAGAAATAAAGGAGTTAAAGATAAATTATCTCTTTGCTGGTCCTTGATGTTTGATTATTCTCTCAGCATTGAGTCCTGAGGCTTCAGCCATTGTGGAGGGATTATTTCAGGAGTGAAAATAAGACCTTTTGCACCTCAGAGAGAAGTCAGACTGTGAGAATTGTGTTTTGCTCACTGTAGATTAGGAGGAGATGAAAATCAAATTTTTTTCAGGGAAAGCCTGACCTGTGGAATGATCCTGAGCACATTTGCTGGGGTCGTTTCAAATTTTGGGGGAGAAATTGCAGGGCTGGATATCACTCCCAAGTCCTGGCTGAGGGGAGGTGTTGAGCAGAACATTTACAGACATCACTCCCAGTCCCGTACATGCTTGCATCTTCTCATTTGCTTATCCTCTTTGAGCTGATTTTGCCAGGAGCTGGTCTGATTTCTCCAAGAGTTTTTGTATAGATTTAATGCAGGGAATTAGATCATTTCTTTAGAATAAAACTCGAAAACAACCGTACCCCTCCAAATCATCCCATCTTTCTCTTTGAAAACTTGCTGAACCAAAGCAGAAGTGACAGCTTTGACAGGCCACTGTATACGCAGATGTTCAGTGCAGAACTTACCTTCCTAAAAAGTCTGATGTCAGTGAGTGCCTGCACTGCTCAGCAGCCCCTGGGAACAAAGCTCAGAGCTTCCTTTGTGCCCCTATCCCAAGCTCCTGTCTTTCAGAGAAATCAGGACACCAAAAAATTCCATGAGAATGGTTGCTAATAAAAACAAACGAAAGTGACTTCATCCCAAATCTCCTGGTTTTGGGATCCTGAACCTGGGGCTGGTTACTGCAGTTCATGGTTAAATAATGGATGTCCTGTGCTAGCAGCTACTGCTCTGAAACCAGACTTTGTCCCATGTTCAGCTGGAGAGTGGCACGTGGCAGTTTATGTAAGCTTGGCATTTTCCTCCAAACAGTTTTTGACAATTAAACATACTCCTGCAAATGCCAAAGGCTGATTTTGTTACAACCGGACAAACCCTTGCAGCACTCGGCACGCACATGGAGTATTGAATTTCTGAAGTGTGCCGGTCCTTTATTTTGAGGTTCGTGTGGGTGCCGAGCTCTGGGAGCTCTGGCTCAGGATGTGCAGTGTTTTTGTTGGGAAGAGCAGCCTTGTCCAAGGGGAGTGAGTGCCTGCTCCCCACGCTGTCCTGTTCTAAGGCTCCAGTGGGGCTCATCTGCTCTTCAGAGGGCTTTGGTAGCTGCTCTGAGCTGTGTGAGATGTGAGTTTCCGTGGGAAGAGCTGTGCTGTTGGGAGAGCAGGGTGGGACCTGGATCCCAGCCATGCAGTGTTGGGTGGGTAGGGCTGGGTAAAGAAATATAAATAGCCCAGGCTGGCTTTGTGCTCGCGTGGGCCTTATACGGACGGGAGCAGTGAGTCTGTACATCGAGAGAAGGAGGGGTAGATTTCAAACCCACACTTTAATGTCACAGATTCAGAGGCCAGACCTGAACTGCTTTGGTTTTGGGTCTCCTCAATAGAGTGTGGAAAAGGACAGGAGCTCAGGGGGCTGAGGAGAAGCACAGGGCAGGGAGCCCAGGGCATACAAACCCACTGCCCCTGGGCTACAGTCTTTCTCCACTGCCCAAACAGAATGGCAGCTGCCCTGAGCTATGGTTTTGTTTCAAATTAATCATTCAGAAACTTATTCATGATGAGTTTAATGGCAGTGGAGCATTGACAAGAGCCAGCAAGATCTGCAGGCCGGAGGGACAGCCTGGGTGAGTGATGTGCCTGCAGCTCAGTGGAGCTTGCCCAAGTACCAGCACTAAAAAGTAAACAGGAATTTCCAAAGCAATTTGGGTGACGGTACTGGGATAGGCATGGGCACCAGGTACCCACAGGGTGCTTTTCCTGATAGACCAGCTGGCTCCAGGTGGCTGAGAGATCTCTGTGCTGGAACATCCATCCCTCTCCCCCTGGGTTACAGCAAGGATTTGCATTGCAGCAGCCACTGTATTTATTTTCTGAAAATACTTTAAAATAAAAAGCAGGTTTCACTTTCACTGAAAATCCAGTCTAAAGCAGCTCCTGTCAGTGCTGCCCCCATTGCAGGGGGACCACATGAACATCCTGATGTACAAAAATCTTGCATATTACGGAACTAAAAGAGTTGCAAGATAATAATTCAGAGGAGACTGAGCCTTAAAAAAAGTCAGGATGTTAGTAGCTCTGACTCTTAGATTTTTTTTTGGTGCAGATTACCAGTCTACCAGTAACACAGCTAACTCTGGAGCATGGATTTCTCTGTTGCAGTCCAGTATCAACTGCATTAATATTTCATTGCTCAGCTATTATTTATAAGCAGTTGGTGCCGGAACGGTTTGCTTTGCTGAAATCCTTTCACTGTTACAGTTACAGACTGAGCTGTGCAGACATAAATTGTCTCAGAGCAAAGGGCCAGAGGCCCAGCCATTGGGATAGTGTTGGGTTGGATGAGTAGTGGCTCATGAAAACAAACCCAAGGTAATATCCCCCCGATCACATATTCCTCCCTCAGGACTTTCATGTGCACAACCCAGAAGGCACAGCAATGACTCAAACTCTTCAGCAACAGGCTTAGCCCTCTTTTATTCTATTTGGGATTGTCCTCTTGATCCTGCAAGATCTCCTACAGCTTACAGGGCACCTGAAGAATTGTGGGTCCACTGCCCAGCTGCAAGATAGACAAAGAGCAGAAACAAAATGTGCAGTATCAGTAAAGGAAAATCAAATATTTAGAATAAAAAGTCTCAGGATGTTTAGTCTCCAGCTTTATGCGAGGATGCAGATGTCAGTGTCTGCAAATCATCTGTAATACAAACCCCATATTTGCTGCTTTGCTGTTCAGGAGCAGCTCTGGAGTCATCAATGAGCTTAGACAGATTTATCTGGGAGGAGTAGATCTGAGAGCAAAGCCAGTGGTACAAACAGACTGATAATGGCATCAAAACTTTTTAATGCTGTCAGAGGGGGGGAAAAAGCTCCTTTTCACTTTCCATCTATTTACTTCTCTGTTTCCTACAGCCCTGCCTCTCTTATGACTCATTAAAGGCAAAAGCATTTTTCCAAGCACCTCTGCTCCCCACCCTCCCTCCCTCCCTTGCACCAGCTCTGGTGCCTGTACCAGGCTGCTGTTTCTCACAGCTCATGAAGTATATCCAGCTTTTCAGGCACAGCTTCCAGGACACAGTGTAACTGGATGTGCCTGACAGAAAGAAGTGCCAGGCATATTGCACAACACCCAAAATTACAGAGGCTGGGAGGACTCTGCCAGTCATGGAGATGCTGCTTGAGAATGAACTATTTATCCCTCTAACATTCACCTAATCCCAACCGAATTTGCTTTCTCCCCTCATATTTTTGATCTTTCTCTGAACAATAGTCCTTGGTGACTTTTTACTGCAGGACTCAAAAGTCTCCTCTCTAAGGCTTGAGGCTTCTCTTTACATTAATCTTTTGGCACTATTAGAGACAAACCTTGTCCAACCCTCGGAACTCACAGTCAAGGCCCTGCCTGGCTTTGCTGTGTCACTGGGTGCAGAGATCTGGGAGCTGCTGGGAATTATCCAGTGCTGGTTTAGGGTAAGGTCAGTACGTGACAAAACCAGCGGATAGAGTTCTGGAGTTGTACCTGCCTGTTTCAATCTCTGCAGCCTCTGCACTTGAATCAATAAACACAGGGGTTTAAAATCACCACTCTTTGTTTCATGATCTTACGCTTACAAGCAAACTCTGAATTCAGCTACACCACAGCAAAGGGAGATATGTCCCCAACAGGCAACAGTGAATCCCTGTGACCGTGAGCAGAGTCTGGCCCTGTGGCAGTGGCAGTGGGAATGTGCCTGAACTCACAGAAGAGACCCTGTGTCTCCTAGGACCTTCTGAATCAAAGACAGACACTCTTCCATCTCACAGATCTTTGCTGTGAAATCTCTTTTCTATGAAATTCTGCTTCCTGGCTTTTCCTTCACTAAAATATACCCCTGTGCCTTTTCTCTCTGCCCGTTCTCATGCTAACCCAGATCACCGCTGGTGTGTTGTTAATCAGATTCCCGGCAAGAAGAGGTAAGTGTTTCCATGGTGCTTCCTTTCTCCGGCCATTGAAACGTAGTTTTCCTCATCTTAGCCCGAGAAGATGCCACGTGTGTGCCTTGAGTCTTCGCCAGGGACTGCCCTGTGAGCCCAGCCCGTGGAGACAGGCCCAGGGCAGCAGAAGACACGCGAGGAGGCAGCAGTTTAGGGCCTCGTCAGCAGCACCCCCAGAAGATCACTCTGAAACTCTTCCGAAGCTCTTGGAGCTGCTGATTCTGAACCTTTGCTTCTCGCCTTCTTGGGGCTGCCTCAGGCTCTCAGACCTGCAAGGCTGATCCTACTGCTGACTAATGTGCTTGCTGCATGAGCGTGGGTGTGAGGAGCTGGGATTTTCCCTCAGGCGACCTGGGAGGGAGGAGCTGCTGTGTGGCTTGCATGAAGGGCAAGTGGCCAGGGGCAGTTGGCTCTGCTGGTGTCTGCTGTGACTGGGCAAATCCCACCTGTTTTTGAGCTGCCATTTCTCCCTGTGAAACACGGTGGGAACACTCACCTCCTCAGGCTTCTTGTGAGCGTTAGTTTGTGATTTTGAAATGGTTTGAAGTTGTTGTTTTAGACAGATAAAATAGGCAGAGAGCACAAACTGTGACAAACTTCCAATGCCTCGGGCAGCCCCTGCAGCATCTCTCATTTCTCAAGCCCCTGGTGCTGCTTGCTCAGAGTCAGGCCCTGCACACACTGGAGTGGTGACTTTAAGTGCTGTTCATACAACATTTAGGCCACAGAGGCCACAGTGGCCTATTGCCTTCCCGGCATTGTGCAGCTACTGGGCAAAACACCCCAAAGCTGCAGCTGCCCTTTGGGGGTCACCCAGCAGTGTGTGCAGCACTGTCCAGTGGGAATGGCCACCTGGGTGGACAGGGCTATTCTGAGAGCCAGGTGAGGGTAAATCAAGTCCAGGAATTGTGGTGTCTAGGCAAAGATGACAGGAAAAAGTTCTCTTTTCAAGGAGAGTGTCAGATGTAAGAAATGTACTTTTTTTGTGTGTGTGATCTTGCAAAAAAAAAAATCTAGCACCTTAGCAATTTCAGTCTCTACATAAAAGGTCTGTTCCACCAAGGCACTGGAAAGGAAAGCACAGTCCCTTCTGTGCAGCATTTGTGGACACTCCTGAGTCCTGCTAGGCTCAGGGTGCTTCTCAGGCATGCTGCTGTTACTCCAGAATAGCTGAATCCTCCTTCCCATGACACTGCTGGAAGGTCAGCACAAAACAGTGTCCTCTGAGGCCTGGCAGAGCAGAGCAGTTATCATGGCAACGGGAGAGCAGAACTTGTTCTCCTCTGGCACGGTTTGACCTGACCTGGAGGGCTCTTTGCTGCCCAGCTCCTCGTAATCCTCCCCAGGCCGCCCCGAGACCACGGCCAGGCTGTGCTGCCCGGGGTGGGCAGAGGGAGGGCTGGGATGCAGGAGGGGCTACAGGCTCCACCTCACCCAGCGTTGGGATCAGCCCAATTTGGTCATAGTGGAGCCCGAGAATGTGAGCTGGTTGTTTTGTGCACGTTATGGCTGCGAATGTCAACCAAACTCACTGTTTGTGCTGTTGCAGTTGTGTAAAAATAATGGAGTGAAATGAATTGCAGATGTGATTTGCATGTGCACGTGAGAACCTTCCATTAAACCTTCCAACTGGAGACCAGAGTGGCTGGGAGTGCTGGGACTCTGTTTCTTACACACTGACTGGGAATGCAGCTCAGCTCTGTATCTCCTTGGCCTTTTATACGCCAGGGGAAGTGTTTATGTGTGTTGTAGCAACCAGGCGGGTGTCCATGGCTGTGGGCTGCGGGTGACTCACTGCCAGGGAACTCGAAAACAATGTCAGATAAAAGCCCACTCAGGGGAGCTGGGGAGAGACTGCTGTGGATCCAACAGCTTGGAATTGTTTGAAGTAGGAGGACACAGGGCAGCTGGCAGCCAGCTGCCTTTGGGGTTGGCTGTGGGCACTGGGGCCCCTCTGGGTGCCCACAAAGTCCACAGATGCACCGGCCCAGTGCCAGGGAGCTTCCCGAAGCACAGCTCATCCCGGGAGGTCTGTGCTGCAGGGATACCGCAGGCTCCCTGTCCCTGTCCTGCTGCTGGGTGCAGCCCTGCACTGTACACAGAGCAGGGCCAGAGTTTGCTGCTGCTGGTACCAAAATCTTCTGGAAAATGTTGTTTACCCGCTGTCCTTGTGCCAGTTGGATTCAAGGAGAGAGGACAGAACTGGTTTGCCTCTGCTGATTGGGAGCCAGGTTTTGAACACCCCAACGGGCAGGGATCCCAAGACCCAGGATTTTGGACTCGCCCACTTCAGGATCAGTGTTTTCCAAGTAAAAATAGAATGCTTGGTGTTAAAAATCTGGCTCAACTGGATGAGTCATGAGTGAAATGAAGTGCAGAGAGCATAGTGCCTTGCTCAGAGCAGAGATTTGTGCAGCCCAGTTGGCCTGGGGTGGTTCTTGATTGTTCCACTCATGTCCCATTATCCTCCATGCCTGTGTCTGCAGGCATGTCCTGCCCACACTAGGCAGTTCACCATCCCCTTCCCTACTGGAGAAACCTCCCAGGCAGGGAGGAGGAGACTCTTGGTGGCTTTTGGGCAGTGCCTGAGTGTAGGGGGGAGGTACATGCAAGGGATGCTCAGCAGAATGTGCCCATGCCCATTAAGATGTGCCAGAGCTGTGGATGTTCTCACACCAGCCATGCTGTGCCTGAACCTGCAGGAATGCTCCCTGAATGCAGGTGAGCTTGGACTCTGGGGCTGTCCCTTAGCACACTGCTGAAAATCCTCCAGTGGTGCCCCAGCTGGTTGTCTGCTGGTCACATCAGCAATCAGTGAGGAAAAGGTGGGCTGAGGATGGGAAATGCAGGAATTATACTATGCTTAGGAAAGAGAGAGGCTGGGAGTGGGACTTGAAGGGCTTCCCAAACACATCTGGAGAAAAGGTCTCAGAAACAGTCCCAAAGGGAGAGGCTGGGATCCTCACATATGGGAAGGGCTGTGCTCCCTCTGTGCCTCTGGGTCTGATCCACGAGGTGCAAGAGCAGAGCTGTGAGTGCTGCGGTGCTGGAGTTGGGCTGTGGGGATGAAGCAGGGCTGGCAGAAGTGGGAGAAGTGCCTGAGTGCAGCCCACAGGATCACAGAGTTGGGCAGCTGCTGCTCTCCAGGCGAAGTGCAGGATTAGGGAGAGCTGCAGGCACCCCAGGAGGAGTTGCTCCCACTGTCCCATGTGTCCAAAGCTGCTGCTGGCCATGTTTCCATGGCTGTGAGGGAAGAGCTGCAGGATGCTGCTGAGGCTGGATGGGAGCATTTCTGGCGCAAGCCTGTCCCATGACATCAGAAAATTCAGTCAGGAGCTGGATATATTGGTGTAGCACGAGGAAAGTTTGTTATTTATGTGACAGACACAGAGTTTTTGAGGTGGTGTTTCTCTCTGCAAACACATATTCTGGAGCTCACAAGGGGCTGATAGGATCAGGATATGGCCCATTTCCAGGGACAGCTGTGCCAGGCAAGAGGGGGATGCCTTTGTTCTGGCTCATTGTGTTGCCTCAGAGGGAAGGAAGTGGCTGGAGTTCCTGATGTTCCTCTGGCTGGGCAGGGTCCCTGAAGTTTCTGGGATTGCTCTGGCAGGTGTTGTTGTGGAGAACAGAATCCCTGCCTTCCCTGTGATGTGGGTTTGCCCTGGACTGACCTGGCCCTCTGGAGAACATGTGTATTGTGTTCTGCTGAAGTGGCTCATCAAATTAAGAAAACACATGTTGGCCACTTCACCTTAATCTCCACAAAGCGTATGAGACCTGGCCTGTGATCTGGAGGGTGAAGAGCTTCACCCAGTACAGTTCTCTGTTCTGAAGAAAACCCAGAATGAAAGCTGTGCTCCAGCAGGCTCTGTGTTTTCACCACAGACACTGCAGCCCATGCCATCCTGAAATGAGCCCAGTGCTCCATGGAGCTGGCTTTTCATTGCTCACAAAGTTTTCTCCAGATGCCCTTGTGCTCCAGAACCTCAGCTGGCCCAAGGAACAGTATCTGTGCTTGGGAAAAAATGAGAAAGCAGCTGAGAGCATCTGGATTTCACCCAGTTGAAGCTGTACTGGAGTCACGTATTCAATGAGTTTTGTCAGTTCTCCAGGGGTGCAAGGGAAGACAGGGCTGGAGACAACGCAGAGGGCTGGGCACAGCACCCATGTCTGCAGGGAGGGCATCTCCTCCTGCCTCTGTCCAGGAGAGCCACAGAGTGGCAGTGACCTTGGTCAGCCAGGGCAGTGGCGTGCGGTGGGACAGCGCTGAGGGTGAGGGTGTGCACACACGCCGTCCCTTCCGGCGCTGAGCAGGGACCGGGACGTTCTGTCCCACGGCCGCGCCAGGAACGCCCCTCCTCATGCTCCATGGAGTGACCGTCCCCGCTGTCCTGGCTCTTGGCACCTGTGCAGCTCGTTCATGCACGGCTGCAGTGGAGCACTGGCAGCTGCTGTGACACACAGAGCATGGGGGGTGCCACACCTAAGTCACCCTCCTGGGTCCCAGGGCACCTCCCCATGCCGAGGGCAGGCAAATCACTGCCGGTGTTCCAGGGTTTGCCGTGCACTTCAAGTGTTTGGGGTACACCAGGGACTGCCCTTTGATTTCCCTGGGCCTGGTTCTTGCCAATGCAGGACTGGAATCCTGTCCTTGCTTCGTTCTGCTGCTGCCTGCTCCAGGGCTCAGAATGGCACCTGGCTGTCCTGCTGCCCAGGCTCTCCTCCAAACCTCAGCCCAGTTTGTTCCACATATTGCCCTTTGGCTGCTGCTGGATTTCTGACAGCGCTGGTCCTGGCAGCTCCCACCTCTCCCACCCAGCTCTGTAGATTAAAACTGCTTGGGCAATACATTTCTGAGCTGCAGCTCTGCAGCTGTGACGCCCTGTACAGTGATGGGCTATTTCCAGCCTGTCCCAGGAACAGGGAGGTGAATCACTGCAGCAGGGACGCATGCTATGTGCTGCTCAGATGAAAACCAATCCTGCTCCGGACCTGTGCCTCTCTCCCAGGCACATGCTTTTCCTCTGTCACTGGGATCAGAAGCTTGGCTGGCTCAGGCTCGTGGAGAAGCTGAATGAATCCAGCCCTGTCCCAAACAGAGCTGTGTATCCTTGCAGACCAAGCTGTGAGTTGGGACCACTGTCTCCACCATCTCCAGATATGGACTTGGGCAAATTCTCTAACTTATTCCCCAGCGGAGAAATAGGAAAAACAGGGCAGCCTGCTGCATCCCAAGAGATGTCCCAGCCCCACATCTGGATCCTGAGACCTTGGGAAAGTCTGAGTGCAGCCTGGGGGTGTCCAGGACAGCGTGTGCACGCTGGTGCTGTGGTCAGACTCTCAGCTCTGGCTGTGCCTCTGCAGCTTGTGCTGGGCCTGGGACTGCAGCTGGACCTGGCCAGGAGCCAGGGGCTGTGATGGTCCTGGGATAAAGATGAAACTGGAGGGCATAGGACTGTGACACAGACAGAGGAAGAAGGGAAAAGGCTGCAGTTTCAGTGCTGGGCTGCCTTTCCCATACTTCTGGCATCACAGATGAGTTTGGAGCCAGCCTAGGGTGAGAAGAGGTGGTGCTTGAGTCCTGGTACAGGAGAGTCCTAAGCAGATCCTCCTCACAATAACTTATCAGCTGCAGTAAGGGAGGATGAGTTCAGGCCTGAGGTACCTGGGTGTGTTTAGCTGAGTGGAGGCTGATGGCTCTGTGGCACCATGGGAGGGAGGACGGGCTGGCTCCAGGGTTGCTGGTGTCTGTGTGTCTCACTGGCTCCGCTCTGTGTCTTGCAGGATGAAGTGAAGCTCCCATCTAAACTGAGCATCAGCAAGTCCCTAAAGGAAGGTGAAAAGCTGGAGAAGGAAGGTGAGGGTGAGGAGGTCCCTGTGGGTGAGGACCATGCAGAGGAGGATCACATCCAGCTCTCCTCAGATGAGGAGGTGGAGATTGAGGAGATTATCGAAGAGTCACGGGCAGAGCGCATCAAAAGGAGCGGCATGAAAAGGGTGGATGACTTTAAGAAGGCATTCTCAAAGGAGAAGATGGAAAAGACTAAGCTAAAGACCAAGGAAAACCTGGAGAAGACCCGCCACAACTTGGAGAAGACCCGCCACAACCTGGAGAAGAGGATGAACAAACTGGGCACTAAAATTGTGACTAATGAAAGGAGAGAGAAGATGAAGAGCTCTCGGGACAAACTGAGGAAGTCTTTCACCCCTGACCACACCATCTATGCCAGGTCCAAGACAGCCGTCTACAAAGTGCCACCCTTCACTTTCCATGTCAAGAAAATAAGAGAGGGTGAGGTGGAGGTGAAAGCCACAGAGTTGGTGGAGGTTGGTGGAGAGGAAGGAGAAAATTCAGATCTGATGCGTGGAGAGAGTCCTGACATGCACACACTGCTGGAGATCACGGAGGAGAATGACACGGTACTGGCGGACAAGAGTGACAGCGAGTAGAACGGGCTGCAGAGCACAAGGGTTGTGGACGACAGCTGAACACATTATCACTCACATTTCGAGCTCTCCCTGCCCTGGAGCCCCAGGGACATGTACACGATGCACCCTTCTTACCCTGCAGAGCCGACGCTGATCCCCTGCCTGCTTGTACAAGGTGTATTTTATATTTTAGTTTTAGCACATAAACATTAGGAACACAGAACTGTTTTTCTTACACTACTAAATCACCCTCGGAGACCATTCCTGCTGCAGCCTTCTTGCCCCACACCTGAAGATGGGCTTTGAGTGACAGGGCCCTGACTCAGCTGGAGAATGCTGATCCCAAGATAATGGCTGTACAAAGTCCTCCATAAGAAAAACCTGGTGTCAAGAAAGCTTCCTGAAAGTAGCCCACCAGCCCACATCACCTAGCCCCCTGTGCTAGGCTGTGCGGCCACCCTGCAGGCAAGAAGACTCCCAGCACCCAAACCGACTGCTCCTTCGGGGGACCAGAGGAACTGGGATGCAGCCGGTGCATGGGAGGGAAGAGTTGAGCAAATCCTGTTGATGGAGAGCGCATGGCAGAGCTGAGCTGGGGTGGGGCAGGTGGGGCTGCTCCTCTCTGCCCTCCCAAGGACTCGGTGACCTTTGCATGAAGCCACCCTGCAGCTGGGCCTGCCTTGGGTGCCTGCAGGGTGTCACACAGCTGGGTCCCACTGCTGGGATCTGGCTGGCAGAGATCCAGGGTCCATGGCGAGTCCCAGGGGCAGGGAGCAGCCTGGAGGTGGGGTGCTGGATCTGCTCCTTCCACACCCACAGATGTGGCAGCAGGCAGTGAGGTCCACACTTGCTGCCCTGGGAGAGGGGGACACCCAGGCAGCGATGCCAGAGCAGCCACCACAGCTAGGGACTTGTTTCCAGAGGGATATGGGATTCACTGCTGCCATATGAGGCTCTAGACAATCAGAAAGAGGTCTTTACACCTGTCCAGCACTGGACCTTGAGCACTTCTGGGCATCTGCTTTCTGTAGGGGTCCTGGCACAGCTCAGGCTCATGCCCATGCCCATGTTCTGTGCTTTCCTCCCTGTGTCCTGCCTTCTGCAGCTTCACTCTCTGCCTTGAGTAAGGCAGCACGAAGGCAGCACATGGTGGTTTGGGGGGTCTGCCTGCCTCAGCCCCACTTGGCACTTACATACTCAGCCCCCACTGCAGCCCCAGCCCTGCATTCCCCATCCCACTCCCCCCAGCACGAGGCTGCTGCTGTTCACATAACCCAGTATATAAACTCGCTTTTTCTTTAAGAATTATGTTCCTTCAGATTGTCCAGTGCTATCCTGGCCTTGGGGTCCTGCCACAGCTTCCCTCCCCATAGAAGGTGTGACCGGTCAGTTCCGTGTGCTGGCTGCAGGCAGCCCTGAGACACCGGTGGCCCCGAGGCTCCCGGTGTGGGAGGCACTGGGCACCGGCTCTTGGCTGCTGCTGGTTCCCAGCCCAGTGTTCCCGGCCCCAGCTGCCCTCACGGAGTCTCTTGCGGGCTCGCAGGCAGTTTTCACGTGGGTTTTCTCGGAGCAGTGGGGCCGGGACAGCAGGGCCAGGGAGGCAGAAGCCCGGGTGATCCTTGCCTGTCCCTGGCTGTGCCCAGGCAGTAGCACAGCAATAAAGTCTCTTTTGTAAACCACCAGTGTGTGGCCTGTCCATGGCACCGGGTGCTGGGGAGGGGCTGCCCCACAGGGATGCAACTCCAGAACTTCAAGGAGATCAGTCCCCACGGTCCTATGGGGCTGATCTCCACAGTCCTATAGGATCAATCTCCACAGCCCCACAGGGGCTGATCCCCACGATCCTATGGGACCGGTCACCACAGCCCCACAGGGACTGAGCCCCACAGGGACTGAGCCCCACAGGGATCCATCCCCATAGCCCCACAGGGATCCACCCCCACAGGGATGGATCCCCACAGCCCCACAGGGACCGATCTCAACAGCCCCACAGAGGTTGATCCCCAGGGTCCTATGGGACAGATCGCCACAGCCCTACAGGGATCAATCCCCACAGTCCTATGGGGCTGATCCCCACAGTCCTATAGGATTAATCCCCACAGCCCCACTGGGATCCATTCCCACAGCCCCACTGGGATCCACCCCACAGGGATCCGTCTCCACAGGGACCGATCCCCTTTTTCCCACGCGGGGGCGCTGCTCCCAGCGCATGGGCTCGCCCAGGTAGCGCGGCCCCTTTAAGAGGCTGCGGCGGCGGCGACCGCGTGACGTCACGGCGCTGCCCGGAACTCAGCTGGGTTTCCCGCACGGCTGTTCCCGGCAGTTCCAGCCCCCCCGTCCCCCGTACCGCCTCTGCCTAGCGAAGCCCCGCGGCGGGAGGCGGTGCCTTCCGGGAATAGCCGGGGGCAGCCCCCTCGCCTCGAGCCGTGACGCGCTACGCGACGGCCTCGCTGATTGGCTGTCGGGGGCCGGCCGGGGCAGGGCCTCGGGACCACCCAGTCGCGATTGGCAGTAGAGTGGTGACGTCACGACAGGGTGGGGCTGCGCCGCAGGAGGTCCGGTCCCTCGGCGCAGCCGGACGCGATCGTCGCCGTCACCGGGAGCCGCNCCGCTGTCTCCCGGGCCGGTTTGCGGCCGGGGCCGCCCCGCGGGCGGGCCGGGGCGGGAGCGGGGCCGGCATTGCGGGATAACGCGGGGGGGGGCCTGTCCCGGCTCCCCCGTCACTGGAGGGCCGAGCCCCGGTGCGGAGCGGGGTCGGTCTGTGCGGCCTGGGGCGATCTTCCGGGCTGGCACACGGCCCAGCACCGGGGCAGAGCCCGAACCGGCTTCTCGGAGAGCAGAAAGCGTTGGGACCGGCACGGCCAGAGGAGGTGCGGGCCGCTCGGGTCCAGCTGGGGCCGGGCCGAGGTTGGCACGGCTTCGGGGTTCCCGTGCGGAGCGAGGCACAGGCTGGTGCAGTTTGTCCCAGCGCTGGTAGCATTGAGTTGATGGCAGGACTCAGAACCAGGACTGGGAGCCGAAAGGGTGGCCTGGGCTCACCGCACTGAAAGACGCAGCTGAGATCTGTGGAGCTGCGAGCTCAGGGTTCTCACATCCCTCTTGGCCTGCGGCAGCTCGGGACCTCCTACCTGCACCGGGCCTTTCCTCGGTTACTGTCCCCGTGGGTGCTGGTGTGACGAGCAGAGCAGTCGCCTTCTGCCGCTCGGGAGGACGAGCGCCCGAGAGCTGTGCGGGGGCTGGCGGTGCCTCCCACCGCTCCTGCCCGGCACGGGTGGCTCTGTCCCACGGACCATGAGACAGCCCCGCGCTCCTGTGGGACCTGTGGGACGGGACTGCCGCTGCTGGTGGAACTCGGAGGGGGGGGCTGCCTGGCGCCCACCCCCTTTGCACCTGCAGTGACTGACCCTGCCTGATGTGCACATCGGGGAGCAGACCCCGCTTCCATCCTGGCGGTCATCGCTGTCACTGTCACTCCCCCGGTCTTCTGCTTCCTGGGGATCTATTTGAGCTGCTGGAACAGCGGTGGCAGAGGACAGCAGGGGTGTGGGCTGGGTGTCCCGTGCGCTGGGGTGGATGGTGATGGTGTCACTCACAGCTGCTGCAGTGAAAGTTCCGCTGAGATGAACCTTGGACCTTGAAGAGCTGTGACGAGGAACAGCAGGCTGTGGCATGTGGTGTGATCAGAACTCATGCCATTTCTGCAAGGCTGCCCAGAGTCATCTTCCTCCTTCTGTTGCAAATCTCTGCATCACTGTTTTCCACCTCCAAGGCTGGCTTTGAAATTGTTCCAGAAGAGCAGAGGCAAATTCTTCTAGCAACCTTTCCAAACTGGCTCTTGTGCTGCCAGAGAACTGGTTGCCATGTCAGTTTTCCATTGGGCTGTTGATTGTGTGGAAGAGGGGGCATCGAGGTGCCTGGTGCTGATTGCAGGAACTCTATGACAAAGTGTTGTTGATGGCATCCGTCATGACCCTGTGATGGCACCCTGATGATGTGGCTTGTGCAATGCTGTCACTGACTGAGCTCCATCTTACTTATGTCACTGCAGGAGACATCCTGGGCTCCTTCTAAGGCCCTTTCCAGTGACTGCCCCATACACATTGCCCTCATTGTTGGGGCGCACATGTAGGGTGTTCCCCTAGAGATGAGAAGGCAGACAGAAAGCAGTTGCAGAGTTGCTTGCAGGGCAGCCCCGTTTTGAGCAGGTGGTTGGAGTGTGCAGAGCTATTCCGGAGGCTGCAGGTGACATTGTACAGCTGGGTCTGACTCTTGTGCTCTGCCCTTGCAGGGAGATAAAGAAAGATGAACTTTAGCTCTTGAGCTACTTTTAGCAGCTCTGCTCTGAGCTCAGGACAGCATGTTTACCCTTGAGCTTGCATCATGCTCTGTTGGTCCTGGCCATGTTGGCTGCTCTCTGGCTCCATTCCAGAGATGTAGGAGAGGAAAACCACAGAGATAGACAAGCCCAGTGGGATCAGAAAGGTTCAACCCTCAAATCTTTAACCCAGGCAAGGGTGGCTTCTCATTGGTGGGGCTGGCCAGGCAGAGGCTCCTGTATGGGGTTCCAGGGCTGGCAGGGTCAGAACTTCCCTGATAGTGGTGACTGCTGCTGTAAGGGGTGTCTTGGGGACCCGTTTCCTCCAGGAGTGCCAGCGTGCCTTGTGTGGGTGCCAGGAGGAGCTGGAGTTTAGTGCTGCAAGCTGGCTTGTCCTGCAGCTGTTTGTGGCAGTGGGAAGTGTCTGAGTCCTGTCCAAGTGCTGCTGCTGCATGGCAGCCTGGGAGCTTTGCTCTTGGCCCTTTGGTGCTCTCAGACTGGGGCTCCAGCATTGCTCTGAAATGCCGAGATCATGGCTTTCATGTGGGGCATGTGTTTGGATCAGGGGTCCGGATGGTTCTTTTTCTGAATCCTGACAAGGTTTGCCTGTGAGCCTCTTGGCACCAGGGGCTGCCCAGGTAACTGCCTCCTGTGCTGCAGCACTGTCCTCAGAGCTGGAAACACGGCTCTGGCAGGAGCTGGGCTGGGGCAGCAGCTGCTGCTGTTTCCGGAGGGGTTGGTGCAGCCCCCCCACCCCTGGTGCATGGCGCAATAGGAAGCGAGGTGGTGGCTGAGCTCACTGGCCAGGCGGGGAAGCCCCTGCCGGGCTGGTGGGCTTTCACTCTTGCCTGGCCGGTGCACTTGCTGGGTTTTTCCCACAGCAACAGCACCATTCATGCTGCAGGAGTGGCCTCCAGGGCTGCAGCTACTGGGGCGGAGGGAGCTTTCCTCGAGCTGCTGCAGCTGAGAACTGGCCACAAAGGGCTGAACCCCCTGTGGAATGGGGGCTTTGCTGTGCTGCCCCAAACGCAGCCCTGGCCCATGGCTCACAGCCCAGCCCTTGGTCTGCAGCATCGCAGAGGCTCTGTCACATCAGCCAGGTCTGACTCCAGGGCTGTAGGAGTCTGTTGTCTGCAGCACCTTGCACGGCCACTGGCTCTCTCCTTTCGTGTTCGCTTGTTGCTCCATTGGAAGCGTGTTTGGTTCATGTGGACTTCTCTGAGGATTGCACCAGAGAGTTGTAGTTCAAGGTTAATGTCCTGTGGAGGCTGCTCCTGCCTTTGGGGCTGTTCAGTGCTGTGAAGTAATAAAAGCCTCTCTAACTCCCTTGTCAGTGCAAATGTCTGTCCCCTCTTGGTGCCTCAGCCCACAGAAGATGTTTTCCCTTTCTTCACACCCAGACAAGTGGGGAGAGAGTCCCTCAGGAGAGCAGGCCTTGCAGTGATGCTGCATCACTCAGTGCAGGGATCTTTGGGAAGAGCAAACCACTTTCTGCAGGGAAGTGACTGCTGGTATCACGTGGAGCTCTGCCTTCTCTTGCCAGCACAGCTGGAGTCCCCTCGTTAGCGTCAGTTTGATTTCCATTGATACAAGTCGTGAACTTGAAAATTGCTCCTTCCTTGTTTCTGTAGTTTCCTGGCAGTCTCCGCCTTCCACACTTACTGTAAGCTCCACAGTTGTTTCCCTGCCTCCAGGCAGGGCTGACCAGGGGTGCCTTCAAGACCAAATTAAAGCCTCATTCCTACCTGTTGCCAGTGACCAGTCTGCCCATGCCAGCTGTCCTAGAGCACTGTGCCCTGGGCTTGTCTCTGGTTCTGGCCACAGAGAACCCTTTTCAGGGCATTGCAGTAGTCACAGCTGGGAGCCAGCTCTGAGCCACCTGCGTGCCCATCCCTCAGGTCTCCGGAGCTGGCCAGGATGGCACAGTGGAACCAGCTACAGCAGCTTGACACGCGGTACCTGGAGCAGCTCCACCAGCTCTACAGTGACAGCTTCCCCATGGAGCTCCGGCAGTTCCTGGCCCCATGGATTGAAAGCCAGGACTGGTAAGGCCTTTTGAAACGCCAGTGAGGGGGACTTTGCTTGTAACACCCACTCAGAGGGCTCAAGTGGGCTGGAGGAGTTTTGTCACTTTGCCTGGGCCCCTGGTGTGGTGGGACTGGCCTCTGTCTCTGAGGCTCATGTGGCATCGAAGGAAGCAGGACTATGCATGGAGTGGGACTTGTGCACTGTGGTAGAGCTTGGATCAGAAGAGGTAGCTCTGAAGCTGTCCCCGTCCAGTCCTGGCTAACACTTACAACCCTCTGTTGTAAAGGGGCCTGACACAGAGCACTGATCCCTGGATCCTGTCCATGAGCACGTGGGATGTGCTCGCAGACATCAGGTGCTGGTGTGCACTGTCTGCCTGGTGCTCTGGTCTACTTGACCAGATGGTGATTAGTCACAAATTGGACTCGATCTTAGAGGTCTTTTCCTACCTAAATGATTCTGTAAATTCTGTAAGTTGCACAGGAGGTGGTGGGGATGAGCAGAGCCCCCCTGCTTTAAGCAAAGCTCCCTTGCTTTGCCCCTTGCCAGGCATTCAGGGCTCTCCCTCCCTTGTACAGGGCATATGCTGCCAGCAAGGAGTCGCACGCCACGCTGGTGTTCCACAACCTGCTGGGGGAGATCGACCAGCAGTACAGCCGCTTCCTGCAGGAGTCCAATGTCCTGTACCAGCACAACCTGCGCCGCATCAAGCAGTTCCTGCAGGTGAGCTGGGAAGCGCCAGCTTGGCAGGGGTGGGCATGGCAGGGGAGCTGGTGAGAGTCTGAGCGATTCCTTGGCACAGCTCACAGGGCACAGCCCTCGAGGATGTGAGATCCTGGGGGTTGTACCTGCTGACCGTGAGTATTTGACCCTTTACAGAGCAGATACTTGGAGAAGCCAATGGAAATAGCTCGCATCGTGGCTCGCTGCCTCTGGGAAGAGTCCCGGCTCCTCCAGACAGCTGCCACTGCAGCCCAGGTCAGTGGCCAGGTATCCCAGGGCCTCCATCCTGATTCCTGACAGCCAGGACACAGCTTGGGTGTTCTGGCTGGGTGTGGTGAACTGGGTGTTCCCATCTCTCCTGTCCCTGACTCGGTGCTCCCCCGGAGCTAATGCTGAAGTGCACAGCCAGCTGCCAGTGTGTGTTAGGGATGGGCTGAAGACCCTGCAGAACCTCCTCAGGCTGGGAGGGAGCATCCCCAGGTTACAGCCCTGTCCTTATGCCTTCTTGTCCCCTCTGCAGCAAGGAGGACAGGCAACACATCCAACAGCAGCTGTGGTGACAGAGAAGCAGCAGATGCTGGAACAGCACCTGCAGGATGTCAGGAAGAGGGTGCAGGTATGTGTCTTCTTGGGCACCTTCTGCTCTCCCCACCACGATTCTTGAGTGCTTTGAATGAAATCACATCTCTTGCCTTGTAGGATCTGGAGCAGAAGATGAAAGTGGTGGAAAATCTCCAGGATGACTTTGATTTTAACTACAAGACTCTGAAAAGCCAAGGAGGTAAAGACAACTCATTAGCATCTGCAAACCACAGTGTGTTCCTGCAAGGAAACTTGCCAGAGAGGTGTTCCAACCTCCACTCCCTGCGGGAATATGCTCGGTCTCGGGACATTTGCATGGCAATTGGAGAAACTCGGTCTTCTGTTCCTGCCACTGATGCTGCCCTTGAGGGAGCTGAACTGAGCTTTGCTGTAAGCACAGCAGTGGGGATGGGGAGAGATTGGCCTCTGTGGATGCAGGAGAGCCACGAAGGTACTTGGAGAATGTGCCAGATTCCTACTTGGCCTGCACTTTGCTATGGAAGTGTTGTGTTGTGGTGGCACTTGAGAAGGTGAGTAGAGTCTGTGTGTGTGGCTGAAGCTTCTCACCTCTGCACAGACATGCAGGACTTGAATGGGAACAACCAGTCAGTGACCCGACAGAAGATGCAGCAGCTGGAGCAAATGCTGACAGCGCTGGACCAGATGCGCAGGGTAAGTGGGCAACTGGCTCTCCAGATTCCCCTGGGTGCAGATCCCACTTCTTCAGGGTCAGAGTTCGATAGTTCCTGCATGGCCAGAACTCGAAGCAGTGCAGCAAGCACAGCCCTGAGTGATTTCTTCCTTTCCTGTGAAAGTGAAACGTCTTGGGTCCATGGGGGAAGTCACAGGGTGCTGAAGGTTCTGCTTTCTCTCTTGGCAGGGCATAGTGAGCGAGCTGGCTGGGCTGCTGTCAGCCATGGAATATGTGCAGAAGATGCTGGCAGATGAGGAACTGGCAGACTGGAAGAGGCGGCAGCAGATTGCCTGCATTGGCGGCCCACCCAATATCTGCCTGGACCGGCTCGAGAACTGGTGAGAGCTGGCTGGGACTGTGTCAATCCCCAGAGCAGGGGCACTCATACACCTACTGTGGAAAGGAGCTCTTGGTCTCTGGAAATGTCCTTGCAAAATGGTTTCTGATGCTTGCACGTGTGAATGTAGTCTGCACTTTAGACTGAGCCACGATGATGGGCATGGTGCTGGAAATGTCCCCAGCTCCATGCCTGGGGGATTCCGAGGCTGCTGAAAAGTTTCTGGCTCTGGAATCATCTGGGCACATAAAGGCTTTGTAGTGCACGGCCTATGAAAATGGGCTTGGAGCCACAGACACACTCAGTTCTTGACTGATTTGGCATGGAGAATGTGTTCTTGCGTGGGAAGAGGAAGGCTCTGCAGGCTGGATAGTGTGGGCTTGGCAGCCAGAGCTAATGCTGGTTCTCCCTGCTCCCCTAGGATAACCTCTCTTGCTGAATCACAGCTACAGACCCGGCAGCAGATCAAGAAGTTGGAAGAGCTGCAGCAAAAAGTATCCTATAAGGGTGACCCAATTGTCCAGCACCGGCCCATGCTGGAGGAGCGGATTGTGGAGCTGTTCAGGAACCTGATGAAAAGGTGCTGAGGGCAGGCAGGAGCTGCAGGCAGTCCCAGTCATGGCCATGGTGGGAGGGTGGGCAGTGAGGTCTGACTGTGGTCTCTGTGCTGTTCCTGCAGTGCTTTTGTCGTGGAGAGGCAGCCCTGCATGCCCATGCACCCTGACCGCCCCCTGGTCATCAAGACAGGTGTGCAGTTCACCACCAAAGTCAGGTGGGTCACCTCTGCAGGTGAGGGGGGGAGCTCAGCAGGGAGGGCAGCGTGGGATCGCTCACTGAAGATACTGCAGATGCAGCCCCCTGCTTACCTGGGGAGCACTGGTGCTGGGAAGGGATGGATACCAGCAGGATAGATCCCAGAGGGGGATCTATCATACCCCAGTGGGCATGACTCAGTGCAGAGCTGGCTGGGGATCAGCTGTGTTCTGGTAAATCCCACTGTGAGAGTAGGAAGCATCAGCACATCCCTGGCCAGCTGCTGCTCAGCTGGGCAGTGTTCCCTGCCAGCCTTCATGGAGGGAGGCTGCTCTGACACTGGGCTCTGCCTGGAGCTTCCTCGTCTGTCGCTGTGACGCACAACACAGGAGTTCAGGGCATGTGGAGAGGCCTGTCCACCAGCAGTGAAGCCTTTATTTCAGTTTTGCAACCCTTTTTGTAAAGTGTTCTGATACAGGTTAACAGGATTGGCTGAAGGAACCATCACTCTGGTACCATTGGTGGAACAAGGGAAAAACACATTCAGAATATCTGTCCTCCCTTATCGTGAGAACCCGAATCTATTTACAAAAAACAGTCCTTGAAATAGAGTTTTCCCAACAGATTTCCCCTTGGGAGCACCTCAGCCACTGACAGGCTGAGAATTTTTCTTAGGCCCAGAAAATCATGTCCACACTTGTCCTTCCCCAACTGGGCCTTGATGTCAGCCTCTGGCCCAGAATAGCGTGGAGGGAGTTTGGAGAGAGTTTGTTCAGAGCCTGGTGTGGGCAGTCAGCAGCCCAAATGAACTCCTTGGGATGCACAGGGGAGCATCAGCACCTCTCTGGTTCTGGGGACAGGTGCCAGGGCTAACATGTCCCAGGCCTGTGTGAAGGTGTGCCCAGGGCTGCTAGAGGAGCTGGTCTGTACTGCTGGCTCTGCCAGGTGCCCTGTGGAAACAGGAACAGCTTCTGTGCCCAGGACATTCATGCTCTGTGTCTGATGACTCTTGCAGGTTGTTGGTCAAGTTTCCAGAGCTGAACTATCAGCTGAAAATCAAAGTCTGCATTGACAAGTGAGTCATGTGCTTCCCTTCCAGTGGCACTGGGTGGGCTTACTAGGATGGGACTGATTCCTGCTGCCCTTGGATTGGGCTCCATTTCCGCAACAAGGGCCAGCGTGGCCCCCAGTTGAGGGGGAGGGTGCAGGGTGGTGCCGAGTCCTGAGGGTTCACCCTTACGTTGGGGGGAAGGCCTGTGGGACTTATGGGACTTGTGCTGGGATGCAGCTAGCACTGCACACCTTGTCTGCAAGGTAGGAAGGCCACTGCCATGACCTGGTGTCTCTTTCCCCTTTTCTAGGGACTCTGGGGATGTTGCAGCACTTCGGGGGTAAGTGCACTGTTTGCTGTGGTCCTTTTTTCTTGTTTCTGGTTTTATTCCTGGCAAACATCCTACCACACATTCACTCCAAGACAGCCCTGTCAGCCACACTCCTTCCTCTTCCCAGGTCCCGGAAGTTTAATATCCTGGGGACCAACACCAAGGTCATGAACATGGAGGAGTCAAACAATGGCAGCCTCTCAGCAGAATTCAAACACCTGGTGGGTACCATGAGCTCCTGGGCTGCTCCTGTAGGGCCACATGTCATTGTGGTGCTGCTGCAGCCTGTCCCTCTCTCTGCAGACCCTGCGGGAGCAGCGGTGTGGGAATGGAGGCCGAGCCAACTGTGATGTGAGTGTCGGGGGCCCTGGGAGGGGGTCTGGTCATTGACAGGGGCAGCTGAGCTGGGAGGGGATGCAGGATGCATGCCCTGAGGCAGGGATTGCACTGGCACTGACTGGCACATTGGCAGCTTGCCAGACCTGCCCCAAGCAGCTGTGCTGGGTCTGGTGTTGGGCTGAGGCTGGGTGTCTCGTGGTGCTCATGGTGTCCCCTTCTGCCCCAGGCCTCACTGATAGTCACAGAAGAGCTGCACCTCATCACTTTTGAGACAGAAGTGTATCACCAGGGGCTGAAGATCGACCTGGAGGTGAGGCATAGGTCACTGCCTTCCACTGCCACGGGCCTGGGCGGAGCCCTGGGAGTTGTCCCAACCTGTGGCCACATCCTCTCATTGCAGACCCACTCACTGCCTGTGGTGGTCATCTCCAACATCTGCCAGATGCCCAATGCCTGGGCGTCCATCCTGTGGTACAACATGCTGACCAACAACCCCAAGGTAGGGCTGGTGTGGGAAGGCAGCAGGGCAGGTGTCAGGGTGAGAGAGGGAAACTGAGGCCAGGGAGTGAGGCTTAGGCAGTACCTGGCCTTGCTCCTGTCCCATGTCCCACTCAGGGCTGTGTGTTCCCTCGTGCAGAACGTGAACTTCTTCACTAAGCCGCCCATTGGGACCTGGGACCAGGTGGCAGAGGTGCTGAGCTGGCAGTTCTCCTCCACCACAAAGCGCGGTCTCAGCATTGAGCAGCTGACCACGCTGGCAGAAAAACTGCTGGGTAAGTGCAGGGTGACATGGCATGGTGTCCTGCCCATCCCTGTTGTCCTCTGGGATGATTCCCCACCTGTACATGTCATCCAAGAGTGAGTTCCTGTGTTTGACCTGAGAAATTTTCAGTTGCTTGATTTTCTCCCAAATGGCACAAACCTTGGAAAATGGTGTCTTTGGAAGAACAAGACTGTTTAAATTATTGTGTTTTTTTTTTCTCTGCCAGGACCAGGTGTGAATTACTCTGGCTGTCAGATCACCTGGGCCAAGTTCTGCAAGGTAGAATTTCTTCTCTTTCTTGAGCACCTTCCCTTGGCTGTTCCCTTCTTCCAAACTGTGCTAGCAGCCTCTCTGTCTTTTCCTCAGGAGAACATGGCTGGTAAAGGCTTCTCTTTCTGGGTCTGGCTGGACAACATCATTGACTTGGTGAAGAAGTACATCCTGGCACTGTGGAACGAAGGGTGAGTGCCAGCCCAGAGCCCGTGGTTAGGCTGGGCCTTGGAAGGGGTGCCACAGGTCCCATCCCAATGGCTTGGGGTGCCTTGTCCACGTGTAGGTGTGCTGTCCTGGGATACTTTTTGCTGTTTCAGAGTGAAAACTCACCTGGCAATCCATCAAATGTCAGTCGCCAGGCTGAGTTCTGCTGTTGAGCAGAGCTGGCAGGGCTTACATCCTGGAGGAGCTGCTCCTATGCCCTGACCCACATTTGTTCTTGCTTCCTCCTGCCCAGGTACATCATGGGGTTCATCAGCAAGGAGCGGGAGCGAGCCATCCTGAGCACCAAACCCCCAGGGACCTTTCTGCTGCGCTTCAGTGAGAGCAGCAAGGAAGGTGGCATCACCTTCACATGGGTGGAGAAGGACATCAGTGGTACGGGCTCTACCCTCGCTACTCTGGGTCCCTGCCTTGGCATTCCAGGTTCCAGAGGGGGCTTGGATGCCCTGATAAGCACTTGTCCTTTGTCCTTGTCCCTACAAGCTGTCTGCATGGGTTAACTTCTGAGCCTGGCCACCCTTTGCTGGTCTTTGCCTTCTGGGTGTCTGTGCCCTCGTGCTGCTCATGGGCACAGTTTTCTATGGCACTGAACACAGATTCCAGTCCTGCCCTGTGGTCTGCTGTGTGCCTGGCAGGGCTAAACACAGCCCCATGCCCATCTTGTCCCTACAGCTCTGGGAGTGTCTGAAGGCAGCTCTGTCTTTGTTCTGTGCCGAAATTCTCCTTCCTTGCACAGGGAAGACGCAGATCCAGTCGGTGGAGCCTTACACCAAGCAGCAGCTGAACAACATGTCGTTTGCGGAGATCATCATGGGCTACAAAATCATGGATGCCACCAACATCCTGGTGTCCCCACTGGTGTACCTGTACCCAGACATCCCCAAGGAGGAGGCATTTGGAAAGTACTGCCGCTCTGAGAGCCAGGAGCACTCGGAAGCGACAGACTCAGGTAGTTGTTGGCTTTCTGTGGCTCCTTTGTCACAGGGAGGCTCTGGGGGATAGCACTGGCTGTCACCAGCCAGGACTCTGTGCCATTCCTGGAGGGCACAGCCACAGTGTGGGACCAGCAATGGGGTCCCATTGGGCATGGGCAGAGGGTGGGCACTGCCTGCGTTCCGGGGGGCAGAGAGAAGAATTTGTCTTTGTGTGGCTGATGATGGAGCTTCTTCCTCCTTGCAGGTGCTGCTCCGTACCTGAAGACCAAGTTCATCTGTGTCACCCCGTGAGTGTTCCTGGGGGTTGTCTGTCAGTGCTTGGGGGAGGTTTGTGTGCTCAGCCTTGCTTGAGGGAGAGGTTTCCTTCCTTTCTTTCCACCTCTGTCTGAGCTTTGCTTGGTTACTGTGGGGTTCCCAGCCTGGGGTGACGGTGGGGGCTGAGCCAGGCTCCGGCTGCTGCCCAAACCACAGCCCTGTTCTTCCCCTCTGGGGCCCCTTTCCTCTGGAGAGCTCCTCTGGAGAGCTCCGCCAGGCTGTGCCCGGGGGCCCCTCAGCGAGTAGAGGGGGTGTTAGAGAGCTCTGGCCAGGCCCTTACTCCAGAGGTTTCTGTGCTTCTCCCTCGGACAGCACCTCCTTCAGCAACACCATCGACCTGCCCATGTCCCCGCGCACCCTGGACTCGCTCATGCAGTTTGGCAACAGCAGCGAGGGCGCGGAGAACAACGCGGGTGGGCAGTTCGGTGAGTCAGGGGGGGCTGCAGGGGGCCCTGGCTGCGGCCACGCGCGGGCCCCGTAACCCTGGCTGTGTCTGCCCGCAGAGTCGCTGACCTTCGACATGGAGCTGACCCCAGAGTGTGCGTCCTCGCCCATGTGAGGGGCTGTGCCGGCGCGCGGGGCCCGCCCTGGCCTCAGCCTTCCCACCTCCAGAGCACTCCCCTGGATTTGTCCCACACAGCTGCAGCTGCTCCAGGCCTGCCTCTGGGAACAGCTGGGGGCCTGGGTTCCTGAATGGCTCAGGTCCTCACCTGACCCAACAGAGCAGCACCTCCCTGGGGTGGTGCCGCTCATCTTTGGGGGAGGGGGATGAACCTTTTTCTATTTCCTTCCATAACAGTTTTCTATTATTTTTTCTCATTCAAGTGCCTATTTACCTCCAATTGCAGCCACAGTTCCTACAAACGCTTCCACAGCCCTGGTCCTGCTGCTGGAAGCTGCTGCCCTGACTGCCTGCACCCAAACCCACAAGACCCTACAAGTCTGAATTGCAAAGGGGATTGGCCATGTGGCAGGGTCTGCCCTGCTGCTCCCAGCACCCCCTAGAGCTTGCAGGGTGCTGGGTTTTGTCCCCTCTCTGCACCCACCTGGCCCCACTTTTGGCCAGGATGACCAGGACAGGGCTCAGAGCTGCAGGTGGATGTATCCAAGTGCTCCCTGGACTCAGCATGAGTTTGCCAGGAGCCCAGAGGTTTTGGAGCTGCTTGTGCTTGTTCCCAGCTTCCTGCATGAGCACAATGGTCTGGACAATGCCAGCAGCCTGGGCTCCTTTTGGGATGGCTGGTATCCCTGGGGTAGGGCAGTACTGCTACCCAGTTATGGCACTTGTGTGTAAACAGCATTTGCAGCTGTGGCCCATTTTGGGAGCTGAGTGAAGCCAGAGGGGCTTCCCTGTGGCCAGGATGATGCTGAGAGCACGGCCTTGCTTCCAGTACTGTGCTGAGTTAGACCAGTTGGACCCTGGGGAATTGGGGGAATCAGCATGGCTGACAGGGCCACCTGGCCTGTTCCTTTCTCTCTGGGTTGTGAGGGGCCAGATATGGGCTCTGCAGCTTCCTGGGGGATTCCTATGGCATTTCTGTTGGAGGTTGGCCCTCACAGTTAAGGTGGGAAGGGGCAAGAGTTGAAGGGGGCATGTGGGTGAGGAGAGGAACCTGCTGTGGGGCAGTGCAGAACAGTGACATGGGTGTTGTGAAGGGCAGATATCCTAACTTCTAGGAGGGTTGATGGTTGTGGTCCTGCATTTACCAAACTTGAGGGAGCCCTCCTGCCCTTTACATGCAGTGGGCAGACAGACATGGATGAGAAGTGGAGGGGTGGGGGAGACAGTGAGAGAGCTGCTCCCTCCGAGCTGCATCACAGCTGGTGGGCAAGGAACCAGAGGGCAGTGGGGAAGATTGCCATGACTCTGGGGTCTGGACAAACCCCTCCGAGCTGTGTGGCAGCAGGATGGGGTGGCTGTGGCAGGCCCTGGGATTCTGCAGAGCTATAAGGGCCCTTTGTCCCTCTGTTCGCTCACCGTAGCTGCCTCCAGCTGCAGTCTTATGGAGCCCAGGGCAGCATTCAATACTGTAAAAAATTTTATTTTTTGTATATTTTATTGCTGTATCTACAGGCTTTAACTTTCTCCAAAATAAAGGCCCTGAAGTGACGTGCTCTGTGGTGTGAGCTTGGCTCTGCCTGCGGCACCTGCCTGACCCTGCTCTGGGAACTGGGGCCTCCATCGGCGCAACGCGGCCCCGCTGCCGCAGCTGCGGTTTGCTCGCTGTGAACCAGCTCCAGCACTGCCGGCACCTGCCCGGCTCACGGGGGCAGCTGCCCCTTCCCGGGGCTTGCAGGGCCCTTCCCGGGCCATGCCGGGGGCAATCGCTGTGGCCCAGCCCGTGGTTGCTTTCTGTGCCCCAGAGAAGTGCTTGGGTCTCCTCCGCTTGTGTAAAGGAAATGCCGGTGCCAGCGTGGGAGGACATGGCTGCACTGGGGCCTTGCTCTGGCTGCTCTCAGCCCAGGGTGTCTGGGGCTGCAGTGGGGCCCCCTGTGAGTGCTTCTGCCCTGGGGGTTGGTGGGCTCTAGGTGGAGGTGACTGGGCTGGAGCTGAGGCTGGGGGCAGCAGGTCCCAAGCTCTGCAAGGCCAGAGCTGAATGGGTTTATGAGCCTGGGAGCGCTGGCAGGTGGCAGTGACATGCTCTGCCCACAAGGCCCCAGTGGATCCCACCCCAGCACTTGCTGTGCAATACCATGGGTAACAGATCATTCCAGGGTTTGTGCTCTGGTGAGGCCGAGGGGGAGAGATTATTTCTCGGTCAGAGCAGGATTAGGGGGATTGTTCATGCAGGTCATGTGGAACTGGCTGTGCTGGATGGTTTGAGGCGCTGGAGGTGCCCTGGAGCCTTCTCTGACCTCTGTGTGCCCTGGAGCATCCTGCTCAGGTCTGAGCTGACCATGTCCCTGCTTTGGAAACCAGCCCCATTTCAGGACCCCTCCGTTTTACTGTCAAACCAAACCAGGACTCTGCACAGACCCCACAAACACATTCCTGCTCCCAGGATCTCTGTGTTGGATCATTGCCTGCCTCAGCAGTGCAGCCAAGGATGCTTCAGGTGGGGGGACAGCTCACAAAGGATTGAGGCCCAGCTCATTGGCATGGACTCCCTTCTCCTGCCCTGGCAGCTACCAGCTCCCCTCTGGGAGCTGCAGGATGGAGTTGAGAACGCAGGGCTAGGGGATTTTCTTACCCATCTGCAATCCCATGTGTTGCCACAACGTTGTGGTGTTAGGAACATGGTGTCCCATTCCATATTCCTGTGGATCAGGGGTTTCTTTTCTCCCTGGGCCCACTACATCCCTGTTGGCACCTGCCCTGCTCAGCAAGGGGCCAGCCCTGAGTAATGGGGTCAAGGGGCCACTGCTCCCACTTCAGGGTTCCTACTGGGAACGTCTGGACCTGATGTGCAGCAGGAGAAAGTGCCCTTTGCTGGGCTGGTGAGGAGAAACTCCTGCAGCACCAGCAGCAACTGGGGCAAGGGACACTTGCCAATATCCTGTCCCTCTCCTTCTGGCCCTGGCAGCCCTGTGGGGCAGCAGCCCTTCCTTTCTGCCTGTGCTGGGGCATAAGGTTGTTTGTGACTCCAAAAGGAGGTCATGGGGTGGCTTTGCTCCTTGCCCAGGGCCACAGCACAGTGGGGAGGAGTGAGGATGGTGTCTGAGCCAAGCGTGCAAACGGATTAGGGGTTTCCAAATGCAGATAATCCGCTTGGGATGCGGACACTTGCGTGACGGGCACAGGGCAGCCCCGTGGGGATGGGCAGCCACCTGCCAGGGCAGCCCTGGACCAGGGGCAGTCCAGAGCGGGCACTTGTGTAGGGTCTCACTGGTACCTGGGGTGTCTGAGCTGTGCAATATTAACAATTCCTTGGGAATAAAGCACCAGACAGGGATTAGAGAGACCAAGTTTATCTGCGGCTCCAGTCCCATCCCCAGGGCCAAGCAACTGAATGGGCAGGGCTGCAGTGAGAGGTGGGAGGCAGAGACCCCTGGGATTCAGGTGCCACCTGCCCAAGGACTGGCCTGAGGGTCTCGTCTGCCCTCCCAGGTGCTGGGTAGGATCTTCTCACAGCAACACATGCTTCAGAGCTGCACAGCACATGTCACTGCTGCCCAAGCCAAGAGCCATCCTAAACCCTGCTTCCAGTGCTCAGAACACAACAGTCAAATATTGCATCACACTCAGATTAATACACAACAGAGCACAGCCAAGCAGTGGTGGCTTCCACTGCCACATGTGGCAGAGGTCAGACTCGGAGCTCCAGAGCAGTGGGACCTCCAAAAACACCACTTCCCAGCCATCCCAGGAGGACACAACCTGCCTGCTTCCCTGCAGGTGTCCCATCCTGGCTCAAAATGCAGTGTTTGGCTGTGGTGGCACCAGCACCAAGGGCTCCACTCACCCCAACATGGGGTGAAGTGCCCTGGCCACTGGACTGGGTTGACCTGTGGCAGCACGTTTGTGGCAGGAGTGGCTGGGACTGAGTGGTTACTGTGGCAACCTGAGCTCTGCAAGGGAGAGCAGGGATGCAGGAAGAGGGCAGAGATGCATGGGGAAGTGCAAGGATATCGGGATGCACCGGCATGGGGTGGTGGGGACCAAGCGCAGCCCCGGTGTGTGCGCTCCTGCTGCCCCCAGCCAGCCCTGGCACTGGGGTGGGCATGACAGGATTGTGTCCTTGGTCCCAGCTGGGCTGTGGGTGCTGCAGGGCTCCCCGTGCCCCCTCAGGTGCATAGATACTCACCGAGCTGATAGGGGGTTCTGGTGCCCTCTGCAGACCCTGTAGGGCTCTCACTGTCCTGGGGGTTTCAGTAGCAGAACTGGATGTTCTTAGCTGGAGGAACAACAGAGGAAACAGAGTCTTTGCCCAAGTAATGGCACTGCTTGGCTGCTGAGGCCAAGTGTTTGCTGGGTTGTTCCCAGCCATATCCAAATGGCTGGAAGCAGAGGTTTCCTTTGGAAATTCCCCCTTGTCATTTCCGTTTTTTGCTGGAGCAGATCATCCCCTCCTACTGGCACTAGGCACCATCAGGCTGAGCCTGTGCCAGTGACAAACTTCTCTGGTGCCCCCACTTCCCGCTGCCCATGGTCTGGCTGGGTTCTGGCAGGGTCTGTGCTGCTGCCCTGTCCCCTCGGCTGCTGGCCTCACTCTCCACAGGCTGCCTCTTGCACCAGCACCAGGGCTGGAACCCTGCAGGGCCCATCCAGACTGGCTCTCCAATGGGACCTTTGTGGGAAAACATGAATCTGTGACTAATGTGGGGATTCATCTGGTTCACATTAGCTGGGCTGGATTATCACAACAGGGTTTTGTGGCATCGGCACAGACCTGGGAGTGTGAGGGACTCAAAGCAGGGATGGAATGGGGCCGGGCTGCCCCATGGGATGTCCTGCTGCCCTAAGCAGGAGGGGATGAAGACGAGGCTGTGTCCTGCCCGAAGGTGACGTGGTTGGGTGTTTGTGCTTTGCCCAAGCCCAGCACCCTGCACATCCTGAGAGCAGCAGGGAGGATTGCAGAGGAGCCTTGCATATAGGATGTGCCCAGAGGGCAGTAGCCAAAAGCGTCAGGACCTCTCCAGGGCTGCCTAAATAAATGTTTCCACTCCTGAGAAATAATTAAGACCCTTGAGATGCCACTTAGAGAGGAAGGCTGTTCCGCCTGCACTCTTTGCGTTCCTGCTCCAAACACAGAGGCAATTTTCTCAGAAATCCATTACGAAGCTCCAGGCTCCCTCTGTCCCCGGAATGCACAGCGTCATTCGGCATCCTGCTGAGCTCATGCGAGGTGACAATGCGTCCGGCTGCGGCTCAGTCTGGGTAATGCTCACCTTCCCAGAGGCTTCCTGAGCCTTTCTGAGGAACAGAGAGAGCCAGGGCAGAGCTAAGGCCACTCCGGGGCATCGCTGGGGTAGAGGTGGGGCAGTTCCAGAGCAGATCCAGGGGCAGCCTCTGTATCAGTCACTGCTGCAGTCACTGTTCTTCTGTTCTTTTCCGCTGGAAAGAAACAATTTCTCCTGGGTAACATCTTCACCAATCAGCTCGGAGTTTTCCTTGGGACCTGGTAAAAACAAATTGTGATTGGATTTTACTGCATTCCATTTGCCCTCTCAGCATGTACCACTCTCCACTTTCCTCCCATCATTAATTTATTTTTCCTTTTCTCCTCCTTCATACCAGAAAGGGGAGGGAGAAAGGAGAGAAGTGGAAGGGAACAGAAGGTGTTTTGTGTACATCTTCCAGCTCTCCCAAGCACGTGTGTCTCTGGCACAGGTAGCGCTGTGTCCCCGTGATCCTCCAGATACCCCAGGTTCTGTGGTGCCCAGCAGCCACAGACATTGTGGGTGACCTTGCTTCTCTGGCCTGAGCAGCCACTGCCCACCTGGCTGACTGTGCCAATGGGTTATGTGGGCCAGGGATTGTGAAAGCCGTGTGTCTGCCTGATGCAACTCACCAAAGCAAGAGCGTCCCGGCCAAGCAGGGTGGGCAGGCACCAGGGCCCCGTGCTGCCTTCTCCATTCCTTTTCTTCTGTCTCATTGAATACAGACAGTGTGGGAGCTGCTGGCTTCACATTGGGTGCCTGTCTCTGCTTGCCAGGGTCCCAGCTTACCTCTCTGTGAGGTCTGGAGTGCCCCAGGAGCACTGGGAACTGCAGCCAGGGCTCTGCTGGCAGCAGCTCAGCAGCGATGTGTCAGCTTCTGTGTGTGAGATTCTCCCAAGCGGGTGAGCACAGGCAGCAAAACATTTGGTGGGAGCTGGGAGATGTTCGGGCTGGAGTCACTCACTCAGTCATTCACCAGGGCTGCTGCAGGCACAGAGTGGGGCTGGCAAGTTGGAAAGCACCGCTTTGTGTCTGGCGTTTGCATGGAGCAGGTGCTGGGCTGGTGCCTGCCCAGCCCACAGGTATTTATCTCTTGGAAGTGTGGAGCTGGATAAGGCAGTGAGGAGCCCAGGCTGGAGCTGGAGGACTTTAGTACAAGGGCAATAGATAAAAGCAGTAGAGAGGTGGAAACTTGGGGCTGTGCTCTGGCACAGTGGCCAAGTGATTTGCAGTTGCTGGTGCATCAGATGTCTGAGAGTGGTCCTGTTCCAGCACTGGCACAAGGAGACACAAGCTCCTCCTTTCTGGATTCCCACTGGGGAAGGGTCACATGCGCTTCTTTCAGCCCAGAGCAGGAGTGGGACCTATGTTGAATTTCCCTCCAGAGTTTTTTCAGGCCACAGAAGATGAGCTGGTAACAAAAGTGAAAGCCTAGGAGATCCCATGCGGCAGGCGCGAGTGCTGGGGCAGAACGAGCACACCCAGTATTGCTTCCTGCCGCCGCCTCTGCCCATCACCGCACAGCAGCCACACCCCAGGGTGCCCATCACCCGGGGCACCCCACTGCCCCGGGCTGCCAGTGCTGCCAGGAGGAGTCTGCTGGGAGTGGCAGCTGTGCAAGTCCTCCTCGGGATGGTTTTCTTACAGCTGCTGTCAACTGTCCCTGTTTGAGCAACTGCAAAGGAGCTGGCAGTGGCTTGGATCTCCTCATAGCTTGCAGGGGATGTGGCGGCTTGGGGAAGGGGATGCAGCGTCTTGTCCCAGCAGGTCCCAGGCTGGGGATCTTGGCTATGCATGCGGCTGTAAGGTGTCAGCCCAGGCCTGCGGTGGGAACGAGCACTGTGCTTCATGCAGAGGGCCTGCTGTCAGCACAAGGCAGCTCTGCAGCCACGTCTGTGGCCACCTGGTACTGATTTGTCTTTCCTGCTCCCAGAACCAAGGCTTGGTGCTGCTTTGTGCTTTCCCGGTACTTACTGCCAGATTCTGGTGCTAGTTTGTGTCCTGCCAGAGCTGCTGGTGTTGAAGTCTGAAGCTGTTCTGGAGTTGCCCGTACCTGGTGTCCACTACTCACTTCCGACACCCTGTGCCATTACCTCGTACTGGTGCTGGCACTGGCGGCGTTAACCTACGCTGGTGCCCGGTACCGTCACCCAGTGCCACTGCCTGATGCCATTATCCTGTGCTCGGTACCGGCACTGTACCCGGTGCCCGATGTGCAGCGCCGTCACTCCGTGCCATTACCTGTTGCTGTTGCCCCGTGAGTGGTACCGCTCCCGTTACTCGGTGCCGTTCCCGGTGCCGGCGGGGACAGGCGGGGGCGGAGCCGGGGGGCGGGGCCGCGCGGGCCGGGCCGGGGCGCGGCGGGGGCAGAGCGGC
>VWYI01005049.1:363914-383127 GCA_013399455.1 Anthoscopus minutus
GGAGGCGACGAGCAGGGCCGCTCCGAGGGGGCGGCGGGTACGTCCCGGGCCCGTCCTGGTGCCGCGGCGCATCCCGGGCCGGGTGCGCTCCTCGCCCGGCGGAGCGGGGCCGGTTTTCGCACGCGGGCCGGAGCGGCGGCCGCGGAGGGCGGCTCCGAGTCCCGGTCCCGGGCCGAGGAGAGGATCCGGGGCACTGTAAGTCGTCCCGTGCAGTGACGGGGGGGTCCCGCCGCAGGCAGCATACAGGACTGGGATGGCGGCAATGCGAACCCCGTTGCTGTCGGTGGGACACGCGGTTCCGTGCCGCGGATGGGATTGTTCCCCGGCGGGAGCGGCGACACCGCGGGGACCGCAGCGTCCAGTGGCCTTTCACCCAGCTCGGGCGCGGCCAGTGACTGGGAGCCCGCGGGAGCCGCGGCCACCTGTCCAGCGGGTTACGCAGCTGTCAGGGCTCCGTGCCCGGCCAGCCCCGGGCCGGCCCCGGGCAGCTCCTGCCGAGCGGCTCCGGGGCTCCGGTGCTCAGCTCGCACCGGCACTACTGAGCGCGCCCTGAGCTGCGGTGGCACCAGCGGTGGGCCAGGGTTGTTGGCTCGTTCAGTTCTCCGCACGCCGTGGCACAGAGCCGGGACAGGCGGGGACCAGCAGCAGTTTGATGGCAGTGTCCGGGCGCGTTGCGGAGGACAGACAGGGCTCGGCTCAGGGGAGCTGCGCGTGGTCTGCCCGTAGCAGCGGCATGGCACACGGTGTCCCTGGGGTGCGGGGCACTTGGTTAGAGCAGGACATTCCTGCCTGTGGGCTGGCTCGCTGTGCTGGCTGCCTGCGGCCAGGCCGCGTCCCTGCAGTGCTCGTGCCTGTGCCCAGAGCAGTGTGAGCCTCAGGAGTGGCATGCGAGGGGCACTTAGTGCAGCCACAATGAGCTGCTCCGCAGAGCCCGACCCACTGCCGTGGGCACTGGGAACCAGCCCTCCACGGTGAGAGCTCTCCCCTCTGTGTCCTGACTCCTGGTCCAGGTCCTTGTGCTCCTGAGGCCATCAGGATTGCAGCCTGACCTGATGAGGTTCCGAAGTGCTGGATGTGAGGATGGAGACTGTCTCTATGGATTTTATAACTGTTCTTGGGGAGCAGCTCATCCCTGAGGCTGGAGAGGGCTGGGCCGTGCCCTGCTGTGCTGTGGGCGCAGCATGAGGAGGAGGAGGAGCTCTTGGTGGGCTGAGAGGTGCCAACAGCCTGTGTGCATGGACATGGGAGAGCTGGGCTAGGAGCAGGGCGTGACGGGTATCTGTCACCCACTCTGTGTTTTGTGGCACTGACAATGCCCTGCTTTGTGGGTGCTGGGCCCCTACAGTTGTCACTAGAGCCACCTCACCGGGTCTGCTGCACCTGCCTTGTGCCAAGGCCAGTGCTTTGGGGCAGGATTAGGGATGCTCTCATCACAAAGGGAGATGCAGTTGGGGATGCTTAGCACAGGGCACACAGAGCCTCTGGAGGGACCTTCCCCTCTCACTGCAGGGGAAGTGCTGACTCCAAAGTGACTGTGAAGGCTTTGCCATGGGGTTTCCCAGCTCTCTCTCGAGTGATAGCAAAACTCAGATACCCTGCTTACAAAAAATCCCTGCTCCCTGCACTCCTCTATGTCGTGGGCGGCGAGTGGCGTCTGTGTTGGGGTGAGTACAGTGAAGCAGCCTCATCAGCTGGGAAATTTCTTTCTAGTCTGCAAGGAATGACTGTAAGCTGGGCTGCACTCGACAGTCTTCACAGCAGCCCTGGGGAGCCGGCAGGAGCCCAGGCACAGTGGAATGGCAGGTGGGGTGAATGGGACCTCCCTGCCATCTGCATCCCCCGGGTACCTGTGCTGGAAGCTGCGTCCTTCTGCCTGCCAGGCTGTGGTGACTCCCAGTATCCCACACACTGAGTGCTGCCCTTGAAGCAACCACTGATGGGAATCAGGACATGGCTTGGGTTAGGGTCAGGGTCCCCACCTTGCCAGGACAGGTCAGGACTTGGCTCTGCAGCCATGCGGGCAGCTCCAGCCTGGGAGGCTGTGCTGGCTCCAGGGCTCCGGCACGCTCCGGGAGAAGTAGCCTCGACAGCTGTAATGTTTCTGTGGCATGCCTTTCCTTTCATGGGGTGTCTATTTTGCAACCCCCAAGTGTTTTGATCCCGGGAGGAAGGGGGCGGGGGTGTTTACCCTGGCACCGCGTGGCTGGTGCAGGGATCCAAGTGGTGCTGGGCATGCCTGAATTTCACATGCAGCAACAGTTCTAGCAACATCTGCTGGCTGATAAAAGGTAGACTGCTGCACGCCGCTGCTCCTGCCGCGTTGGGAAACATCGAGGGGGAGGCACATTGTGAACACAGCTTCCTGGCAGATAGCACTGAGCTGACTTGCTGATAAAGCAGAATCCACCCATCTGGCTGCACCAGAGGGGCCAGGAACCCGGGCTACTCACAGGCGCTTCATGCCCAGTGTTTCCCTGAGTGCTGGGTCCTGGTTCCCACCATATCAGGAATGATGTGCCAACAGGCTGGGACAGCATAGCCGAACCACAGCACAGTCACAACCCATTCCCGGTTCAAACAGTCACTGGTGAGTTTTGCAACCTCCATTTTCAGTGTAACTTTGTGTTTATGAGCTGGTTTATAGCACAGGTCTTCTGGGAGGGAACTGGGGAAAAGGCTGGTGCTGGAGAGCCAGTGCCTCAAAGAGTCGGAGCAGCGTTGAGCCAGCCCTGCCCACCACGTGCTGGGTGCTCATTCTGTCTGGCCTCTCATCCCTATCACTCAATGGCCATGCAAAGCCTTTAGCAGAGGAAGAGGCTGCTCTTGCTGTGAGTTCTGAGTCCTTGCACCAGCTGGAACCACTGTGAAATGATCTTTGTCCTCTCTGGTGTGACCACCTGACCCTGGTGCTGTTGGGCTGTGGGCCCAGGGGTGCAGCTTCTCTGGCCCTGCTCGTGGAGATGCTGCAGTGAGGCTTTATGGTGCAGCTCAGGGGCAGGGGCTTTGCTGCTGTGTCAGGGGCTGGGAAGCCCATTCCAGGGCCAGGAAAGCCAAAACCCACCTGGAACATGTTTGTGTGTGTGTGTGTGTAAGCATGCTGTGCTTCACCCGTTTCTGGATTTGAGAATTTTGTTGCACAAACCACTGATGTTTTGGTTGTTTTATTCTCTGTCTGACTAGTCCCCCTCTGCTGCCAGCATCCCTGGGTGTCTGTGTATCCCCTCTTTCAAAGGCAAGGCTTTACCCCTCTCCATCCTGCTCCACTGACTTGGTGCAAGAACAGCTCTGTGTGCAGAGCTGCTGCAGCTGCTGGGAATGAATTCTGGGAGTGTGGTGGGGGCATGCAGGAGCTGCTCTGGCATCCCTCTGGCTCTCCCTGCTCACTAGACATCCAAAAGCCTGTGCCATGCCAGCTGGGCTGGCCCTGTGCCATGCCAGGGGTGAGGAGGCTCCTGCACCATCTCCCCAGCCCCAAGGAGAGCTGGAGCAAGGCATTGATCTGCAAGGATGGATGTGGCCAGAGCTGTTGCCATTGGTGCCTGTGCTGCCCACATCTCCCCCAGCCCACCTGGGTCCTGCCCAGCAAATCCAGTCTGGCTGTGGCTGGATTAGTGCCGTTGTGTGTGCTCACTGGAGCATGGCAGAGAAAATGAAATTGTGTCTCCAGACCCCAATCAGGACTAATTCGATGCTGAAATGAGCTTAATCCTCAGGTCCTTCACCCAGCCTGTCCCTCCTGGGCTGGCACAGGTCTGAGCAGGGATTAGCACCGAGCCAGGAGCTCTGATGGATTTTGCCTTGGTGCAGGAGGCTGGCACAAAACCCGTGGGACCCCAGGGCTGTGCCCTCAGCATGGCTTTACAGGGACTTGGGGTTGGTCATTATTAGCATGGAGGGAAAATCCCTTCCTTGGGTGTCGTGGCATGGGGCAGCTGCACATCCCTGCCCAGGCAAGGGCCAGAGTCTGCTCAAGCTGGGATGCTGCAAATGGTCAGTGGCTTTGTGCCTGCCCTGGGATTCCCCCACCAAACCAGGGGAAGCTCCAGAGCCCTGAGCTGGCAACTCCCTGCTGTGCCAGTCCCAAAACCAGTTAATTCAGCTGCTCGGCCCCAGGGAGCCAGGAGTAATTAAAGATCTACCCAGCCTCTCTAATCCTGTCTGGGCGTTTATGGTGGGGGCAGCACCAGTGCTGGCAGGCACTGGGCTCCCCATGGCAGATGTCCTGCAGGAGCCACACTGGACTCATGTCCATGGGGCTGGTTGGGCGCTGGGCTCTGCTGATGTGACTTCACCATGTGTCCTGCCCACCAGTGCTGGTCCTGCTACATGTTCAGTGTCTGAAGGAATCCCACTGGTGCCAGGGCAGCACCAGGGCAGGCAGTACGTGGCTCTGCCTGCCCCAAGGTGGCTTTTGGTGCACTGAGGTTTTCTCGAGGTTCTAGCCATTGGATTCAAGGAATTTTGCTGGGTATTTTGGTGGTTTTGGTTTGATGCAAGTTTCTGAGCCTCTCTGATAGGAAGAAACCTGAAGTGAGGAGGAAAATCTTTCCCAAGGGTGGCAAGTGCTGGCAGGTGCAGAGCCTGGCCTGTGGAGTGAGATGAGCTGTTGGCAGCCCCCAGCACTGATGCTCCTGGCACCAGGCCCCAGCTTGGGCATCTCTGCCCATGTGGGGCTGGTGTTCCCTCTGGGCAGCATCAGGTCATGCATGCGGTTTCTTGTTCCTGTAACAGTGTGAACTCTCTGCTTTTGCCTCCCAGTTGCTGAGACACCTGGATAGTCCTGGTGCTACTAGTTCCAGCTCTGCCTAGTAGCTGTGGGGCTTCTTCTCATGAAGGGCATGTTGGATTACCAGAGCCAGCCAGGGCTCTTTAATGAGTGTCATGGTACCTGGCCCCAGATGTTTCCAGTGTGGGCTGAGTGGTTCGGCTGCCTCCTCCCTGATGCTGCCAGGGTGAAGCCATCAGTAGCTGCCACTATCTGTGGGAGACAAAAAAAACCCATCAAAGCACGCAGCTTCTAGAAGGAGCTTGCTCCCATGCTGGTGGGCGCTGCCGCCTCCCAGCCAGAGCTGGAAACCACAGGCCAGTGTAAAACGCGAGCAGCCTTGGCCCTCTGTGCCAGCTCCACAGCTCTGGGCAGGGCTGGGGGCTGCTCACCAGCACCCCGGTGTTCCTGTGCGGGCTCTGCTCCAGGGGGCTGTGAGTGAAGCTGGAGGTGCAGCCGAGTGGGTCTCGTCTCCCCCAATGCCCAACTCCTGCATAGGTCCCTGGGGGTCCCATCCCTGGCTCTCAGCCAGCGAGGGGGCTCAGCGCCACTGACCTGCTGAGGACAGAGGCTGTGCCTGCCCTGGCAGGTGGGACGGATAGAGGGGCACGCATTGTGCCGGGCCCGCAGGCAGCCGTAGCAGAGGTGGCTGCCAGCAGCCGGGGGCAGGCTGTCCCGCGCAGGCAGCTGACATTTTGGAAGGAAATAGCTTCTCTCTGCTCCTTCCTGTAGTGCGCAGCCAGCGAAACGGGAGCCCGGCTGTGCCGGCTGCGCCCGCCCAGAGCCGTAGCCGGGCTGTGCTGGGGCCGGACGCCAGAGCAGGGAGGGGGCAGCGCGGGGCCTGAGCGCGGCCGCAGGACCGGACCCTCCACGCCGGGCTCGGGCGGGGCCCTGGGGTGAGCTGGGGCGGGCACGGGGCCGCTGTGGGCGGAGGGGCGGCTGGCTGTGTCGGGGTAACCGGAGCCGCTCCCGGCTGTCACCTCCACCGTGGCCGGGGCCCGTCTAGGGGCCGGATCTTGCCCTGGAGGGACCTTGCTGGGGTCCGCCCACCTCGGAGGGCTGCAGGACGCCTTCCGCCGGGTGTACCGGGGGCAGCGGCAGCGCCGGCTGGGGCAGCAGCGGAGCCCTTCGGCGGCACCACCGTAAAGTCCGGCCCTGCGGACACAGGCGAGGCCGGCTCTGACCTGGAAGCGATCGCGGGCTCCCGGAGGTGCCGAGAAACCACGTGTCCGTGTTTACTGCGGCGGGAGGCGCCCGCTGCCGCCGGAGCCCAGCGCCGCGCCCCTGCCCCGGAACGCGGCGCTCCGGAGACCCCCGGGCTGGGACAGCGCCGGGCCAAGGGCAGTGCGGGAGCCGCCGCGGCGGAGGGGCTGCGTGGGGCGAGGGAGCGGGGCGGGGGGTTTCAGCCAGAGCTCTTTGCTGTGGTCCCCCCCAGGCCTTTGCCAAGCCCTTGGCCCCTGCCTGGCCCTTAACGGCATGGATCTGGGCAAGAGGCTGCCGTCGGGGGCTGTGGCAGTGCCAAGGCACGGGTGTCCTGCTCACGAGGTTTTCGGGCTGGCTCTCTGCAGGGAGCGTCCCGCAGCAGATTGCAGTGAGCATCCCGTGCAGAGCATGCTCCAGCCCCAGGTAGCTGCTGCCTACATTTGGATTTTGCCGTGCCAATGGCACGTGGGAAGCTGCTACTGCCAGCCTCACCCTGTGAGGCATTTCCCTCCTTTTGTCCGGCCACGGATGTGCTCTGGCTCTGGCTGTGCAGCTTGGGAGTCCTAGTGCCTACTGCCACTGTGCCTGCGACCTTTCCCCAGTGTGGTCACTTCAGTCCCCTGGTTGCCTCCAGCCCCAGCAGAGCTGCCACCTTCCCCATCTTCTCACCTCGCTGCTGCCTCTGGCCTTCTGAGTGCCCTTTTTGAGTGGGTTTCTCCTGTTTTGCGTTGGGTTTGGAGGTGCTTTCCCATCAGCAGTGGGCAGTAAGAGGGAGTCATGGTAGCATCTCTGTCTCTGCTCCATCCCTGTGGCGCTGGGTCTGTGTCTTCAGCAGTGGCCCTCCCTTGGGAAGCTGCTGCCCACCCCTGCTGCGTCACAGGCAATCAATGAGCGTGTTGCTGTGGCTTGTCGAGTGCTGCTGGTTAACCAAGCTGCAGTGACGGGTGGGTTCCAGCTCGCTGCCAGCGAGTAAATGCAAAGTAGCCTAAACCACTACAATTATCTGCCTCTTGCAGTTGTTGGAGTGCACATAGGGCCGGTGGCTGCCGTGCATGGCTGAGCCATGGCAGTGCTTGAGGTGCAGTGGCCCTGCTGGGGCTGGAGGTGGCACTGGGGTGGGGGAATGTCCCTGGATGTGGACCCCAGGGATGGGCATCCCTTGGGCAGGTGGTGGTGCCACCCAGGAGCATGGTGCTGGAAAGTGATGTTAGGCACGCTCCAAGCCAGGGCAGTGGCTGCCAGAAGCAGCCACGTGCAGGAGGCAGGGCTGCCTGGAAAGGCTGGCAGTGGCAGCTCCAGCTAATCATGGTGCTGCAGCTTATGTTGAAAGAGAGTTGCTGCCCCAGCCATGCTGAGTCTCAGGGCCAAAAGTCTGCCCATGGCTGGTGGCACTGGTTGCCTCTGCTGGGGTGGTCAGGGTACCCTGCAGCCCATGGGTAGGTTTGGTTTGTCCACAGGTGAGACACAGAGACAAAAATGAGACAAATTTCCCTCAGGAGAAATTGCGTGTCCTGTTGCATTGACAGTGACTGTGGAGGTTGTGCTCAAGCCTGGTGCAGATGGTGTTTTGGGGCACACAACAGGTGAGCTCTGCCACTGTCAGCCGCTGCACAGCTCCTTGTAGAGGCAGATGTGAGGCTGGTGCTCCTGCTCCCAGTCTGGCACTGGCCAAATGTGGAGCCTGCCAGCTCACCACAGAGCAGCCAGACACTCGTTGCTTAACAACATGCTGGAGTGGAGTAGGAAGTGTTTTGTCACCATGAGATGGGAAGAGATCACCATTTTATCAACAGGCAGGGCAGTGTCTGTTTGCTCTGTGTCCATGCAGATGTCCCCACAGTACTGGGGACTTCGGTCACTCTGTGGTGCAGTGGCACTGGCATGGCTGTTCTTGGCCCTGTCCCTTATCAAGCGTCTGCAATTTCCAACAGCAGCATGTCCTGCTGTCAGCCATCCCACCTTCCCTTTCCTCCTTGCCGGCATTATTCTGTCTCCCCAGGCCACTCCTTGCCAGCAGCATTTCCATCTTGGTGATTTTTGTGAATGTGGAAAAGTTCCTCCCTTTTTATAGGGGAAAAATTCATTTTTAGCCAACTCTGGGTTATTGTTCCTCTTCCTGTTCAGGGGCGGGTGTGCCTGGCTCAGGGCTCCAGCTGTGGCTGCTCTGCTTGGACCCGCTGCCGCTGTCCCCCAGCCTGTGCCCCTGACTGTATGACAGCACCAGCTCTTTTGGAGCCCTGCGGGCCGCTGGGTCTTTCTGAAGCTAAACAAAATGCTTAAATGCTTTGGGGACAGGGGGAAGCACAGCCCCCACTGGCTCAGTCTCTCTGCTTGTCACTAGCCAGTGCAATGATCAGGTCCTGGCCTGGTCACCAAGCCTTGGGACACGTCCAAGGCCTTGCACCTCTGCCTGGCCCCTCTGTGTGGTGCCCAATCCTGGGTGGTTTGGGTGTGAGTGTATCTAAATGCTGTTTATTTCTGCCTCCTCGCTCAGGGGGGTCCTTGAGCCCCCCAGGCCCTCCTGTGTCACTCACCATCATATCACCCTCACACACGCAACTGCAGGTTGTTTCTCCAGCCCCCTCAAGCCACAGATGACCCAGGGTACACACTGAATTTAATGCTGTCACCACTGTCTCATCCCTGCCTGCCCCTGGGGGAGCCAAGGCTGTGTGGTGGGTGGAATCCGTGGGGAGCCAGAGCTCCCCCAAAACTGCTTTGGGAAGGTCTGCGTGTCTCCACCAGGACATGGGGCACATAGTGGCCCTGTGGTGCCACGTGGGCTCTTGGGGCTGGGGCTGCTCCTGCCTGCTGGCACTGCCAGGGTGTGGGCAGGAGCGGGATGAGCAAAGGGGGGGGACCTCTGCTCTGCGTCACCCTGGATTTCTGGCCAGCCCTTCCTCCCCCTGGCCTGTTTCCTCATTTGCGTGGCCAGTGATGGCTGCGATCCCGTGGTGCAGTGAGGGGAAATGAGAACCATGTGGAGAGGCCATGCAGAGGCACATCCCTGGCCCTGGGCACCCCCAGAGCTGTTCCTAGAAAAGAAGGGGTGACTCAGAGCCAGGGTCCCCTGCCCCCGCATGCCCTTTCTTTCAGCAGCTGGGACAGCACTGGCAGCACCAGGGACTCCGGACACTCCTTCAGAGGGTGTGGGAACAGCCGAGGCCAGAGCCCTTGCAGCACAGTGCCTGCCTGTCTCCCCTGGTGCCCTTACAGTGCATCTCCCGCAGGTGCTGAACCATGGCGGTGTGGATCCAGGCCCAGCAGCTCCAGGGCGAAGCCCTGCGGCAGATGCAGGCGCTCTATGGGCAGCACTTCCCCATCGAGGTGCGGCACTACCTGTCACAGTGGATCGAGAGCCAGGCGTGGTAGGTCAGGGGTCCTGGGGGATGCTGGGCGTGGCAGTGGCTGCCCCGGGGGTGCAGGCTGCCCTGACACTGCTCTGCTCCGCTCACAGGGACTCCATCGACCTTGACAACCCCCAGGAGAATGTGAAGGCGACACAGCTTCTGGAGGGGCTGATCCAGGAGCTGCAGAAGAAGGCAGACCACCAAGTGGGTGAGGACGGCTTCCTGCTGAAGATCAAGCTGGGGCACTACGCCACGCAGCTGCAGGCGAGTGGGGGGCTGTGGGCAGGGGTGCAGGGCCAGGGGGGTCCCTGCCCTGTGCCTGGCTCAGGCAGTGCTCTCCCCACAGAACACGTATGACCGGTGCCCCATGGAGCTGGTGCGCTGCATCCGGCACATCCTGTACCACGAGCAGCGGCTGGTGCGGGAGGCGAACAACGTGAGTGTGGGTGAGGGGCTGCTCAGGGGCTCTTCTCCACGATGGGGAGCAGCCCTGAGGCAGGGAATGGGGAGGGTCCCCTCACTGTGCTGAGCACACCCTGTGCCCTTTGCAGAGCCCTTCTCCGTCCGGCTCCCTGGTGGACGCCATGTCCCAGAAGCACTTGCAGATCAACCAGACCTTTGAGGAACTGCGGCTCATCACACAGGACTCGGAGAACGAGCTCAAAAAGCTGCAGCAGACACAGGAATACTTCATCATCCAGTACCAGGAGAACATGCGACTCCAAGGTGGGTGGGGGGCTGAGGAGCATGGGCCTGGGGTGCTGGCAGGGGCAGCCCTAACACCATGCCCTGTCCCCCAGCCCAGTTCTCCCAGCTCTCCCAGCTGGGCCCCCAGGAGCGCATGTCACGGGAGACAACGCTGCAGCAGAAAAAGGCATCGCTGGAGGCCTGGCTGCACCGTGAGGCCCAGACACTACAGCAGTACCGTGTGGTGAGTGATGCCGCCTGGTTCCCCATGATGCTGTCCCCTGATGCCCTGTGACACTGCCCCTGCACCCCTGATGTTGTCCCACCTCACAGGACCTGGCTGAGAAGCACCAGAAGACGCTGCAGCTGCTGCGCAAGCAGCAAACAACCATCCTAGATGATGAGTTGATCCAATGGAAGCGTCGGCAACAGCTGGCGGGGAATGGAGGCCCACCCGAAGGCACCTTGGATGTGCTGCAGACCTGGTGAGTGCCTGGTGGGGTGGGATGGGACACGGTGCTGAGCCCCAGTGTGTGCTGAGCCCTGCTTCCCCCAGGTGTGAGAAGCTGGCAGAGATCATCTGGCAGAACCGGCAGCAGATTCGCCGTGCCGAGCACCTGTGCCAGCAGCTGCCAATCCCAGGCCCAGTGGAGGAGATGCTGTCAGAGCTGAATGGCACCATCACTGACATCATCTCTGCCCTGGTCACCAGGTACAAGCTGGGCCCAGCTGGGTGGGGGGCCAGGTTGGCCCTGCCCCTTCCCAGCCCCTCTGATCCTCCTGTTCCCCCAGCACCTTCATCATCGAGAAGCAGCCACCCCAAGTGCTGAAGACACAGACCAAGTTTGCAGCCACTGTGCGGCTGCTGGTGGGGGGGAAGCTGAATGTGCACATGAACCCCCCACAAGTGAAGGCCACCATCATCAGTGAGCAGCAAGCCAAGGCCCTGCTGAAGAATGAGAGCACTCGCAAGTAATGCCGGGGGCTGGGGCTGCCAGGGCAGTGGGGAGCAGGGAGGGGAAGGGCTGTACTTTGCACGGCTCCCAGTCCTGGTGGTCTCCTTGACTCCATGTGTTCCCATGGCAGTGAGAGCAGTGGGGAGATCCTCAACAACTGCTGTGTGATGGAATATCACCAGGCCACTGGGACACTCAGCGCCCACTTCCGCAACATGGTGAGTGCCGCTGGTTCCCTGTCCTCTTGTGCCCCTCTGTGTTCACCCTGGTGTCCCCATCTACTCCTCCATGCTCACCCCTTGTGTCCCTGCAGTCCCTGAAGCGGATCAAGCGCTCAGATCGCCGTGGGGCTGAGTCAGTGACAGAGGAGAAATTCACTATCCTCTTTGAGTCGCAGTTCAGTGTCGGTGGGAATGAGCTGGTCTTCCAGGTGAAGGTAAAGCCACTCTGTCCCTTCTGCAGGCCCTAGGCAAGCCATGGGCACTATGCCCACAGGAGTGGGGCTGGGCTGGGGCCACATGGGTGCCTGTGGGTGATGCTCCCTTGGTGCCCCACAGCCCGGTCTCCTTCCTCTCGGCAGACGCTGTCCCTGCCTGTGGTGGTGATTGTGCATGGGAGCCAGGACAACAATGCCACGGCCACCGTGCTTTGGGACAATGCCTTTGCTGAGCCTGTGAGTGCCAGTACCATGGGGGCAGGACAGGCCCCATCTGCCCTGAGCAGGTGTGGGGTTAGGGCTCAGCCTCCTGGTGGGACATGCCTGGAGGCCTCGGGCAGAGCTGGTGCTGACCATGCTCTCTGCCTCCAGGGCCGTGTGCCCTTCGCTGTGCCCGACAAGGTGCAGTGGCCACAGCTCTGTGAGGCACTCAACATGAAGTTCAAGGCAGAGGTGCAGAGCAGCCGTGGGCTGACCAAGGAGAACCTGGTGTTCCTGGCACAAAAGCTCTTCAACAGCACCAGCTCCCACCTGGAGGACTACAGTAGCACCACAGTGTCCTGGTCCCAGTTCAACCGGGTACGTGGCTCTGTCCAGAGCCCTCCCCCAGTGCTTGTGGGGCTGGATGGGTCGTACCCACCTGGGAGTCCCTGAGTCTCTGCTGCTGCACCCAGTGTCTTTGCTGCATAACAGAGGCTCAGAGGCTGGTGACAGGAGTGCTCATTTTCTGGGGATTTCAACAGGAAAACCTGCCTGGGAGGAATTACACCTTCTGGCAGTGGTTTGACGGGGTCATGGAGGTGCTGAAGAAGCATTTGAAGCCGCACTGGAATGATGGGTAAGAGCCGTCCTGCCCTGTGCTGCCTGGCTCGAGCCCCAAGCCCTGACGCCCTACTCTGCCTAGGGCCATCCTGGGCTTCGTCAACAAGCAGCAGGCGCACGACCTGCTCATCAACAAACCCGACGGGACCTTCCTTCTGCGCTTCAGCGACTCGGAGATCGGTGGCATCACCATTGCCTGGAAGTTCGACTCCTGTGAGTGTGTGCACAGTGCTGGCATCCCTGGGTCGAGTGTCCCTGGCTCCAGCCAGGCCATGGGGTACTGGCACTGCCACGGCAGCATGCTGGAGCCGTGCTCAGGAAAGAGGCGAGCACCAGAGCTCCCAGAATGCCTTGGCTGTCCCATGAGGGGCTGCCCTCGCTCACTGCAGCTGTGGCTGTGTCAGGTCTGAACGCTGGCAGCAGCAGGGAGGGGGGACCAGGCTGAGCCCTCCAACCCGGCCCTGGGGACTGATGTGGACTGTACAAAATCCAGTTACTCGGTGGTGCTTCCCAGAGCAGGGGTTGTCAGGGGTGGCCTGACCCCATGCAGGAGTCTGTTGCTGTTCACAAGATTGTCCTTTGAAGGGTCACATGGCTGAGGAGCACCACAGAGCCCCATGGACCCCGTGGTTGGGGAACCAGTCTCCTCATGTCAGGATGAGGCCAGACCTGCCTTGGCTTTGCTGTGCCTCCTACCTTACCCCATTTTCTGGCAAACTGTGCTTTATCCTCAACTGTTTCTGGGGGAGGGATGCAGTGTGGGACATGCTGCATGTGACCTCACAGCCCATGGCCAAAGCATGGCCAGGAGCTGCTGCAAACTCGGGGAGTCACCATGATCCTCACACTTGTCTTGCAGCTGAGAGGATGTTCTGGAACCTGATGCCTTTCACCACCAGGGATTTCTCCATCCGCTCCTTGGCTGACCGCCTCGGGGATCTCAGTTACCTCATCTACGTGTTCCCCGACCGGCCCAAGGACGAGGTGTTCTCCAAGTACTACACGCCGGTTCTCTGTGAGTCCACGCCAGGTAGCGCTGTCCCTTCACCCCACATGTGTCCCCTCCTTTGTGCATCCAGCCAGGATGGAGCTGGTGTTCTCAGTATCCCGGGGCCCACCCTGGGGCCACACCGGCCCCATAGGGGTTCTGCATCTGGCCACATGAGCCCCCAGCACTGCCCGGGGTCGTGGCGTGTGTTGGAGCTTGGGGCCTCAGTGCTGCCTTCTTCTCTCTAGCTAAAGCTGTGGATGGATATGTGAAGCCACAGATCAAGCAAGTGGTGCCAGAGTAAGTGTGACCCCGAAGGCAGATCTTGGGTAGTGGTTGCCATGGGTTCCTCATGTTGAATTGGCTGGGTTGAGTGGCAACCCAGGGCACTGAGGAGCTCAGATCCACCACCAATGGCCACGCTGGTGCTGAGCCTTGTGAGACATCTTGGCAACCTCACCCATAGGGCACCCATCCTATCCTGTGCCAGTGCTCATGACACCCTTCCCCATAGGTTTGTCAGTGCATCAGGAGATTCGGCCCCTGGAGGGGCCACCTACATGGACCAGGCACCCTCACCTGCTGTCTGTTCCCAGCCTCATTACAACATGTACACCCAGAAGTAAGTATCACACCCCTATCCCTGTACTGCTGCAGCTGGCCCTCCCCTCACTGACTGCCTCCCACAGCCCCGACCCTGTGCTGGACCCTGAGGGTGACTTTGACCTGGAAGACACGATGGATGTGGCAAGGCACGTGGAAGAGTTGCTGCGGCGCCCTGTGGACAGTCAGTGGATCCCCCACGCCCAGTCGTGACAGGCAGGCGCCTGGTCCCTTGCCCCTGGCCCCAGCGCCGCGGGGACTGTGCTGTGTTCGTGTGTCTGTGCCAGGGGACAGCGGGTGGGCCCTGCCCCCAGGATTTGCTCTGTGCTGCCCCGAAACACAGGCTGGCGTCCAGCTCTTTGGTGTTTATGCCCTTGTATAAACGGCAGCGGATTTGTCGCATGGTTTTCCTGTATGTTCCTTTTAAGAGGCCCAGCTTCGGCTTTCCGCTTCTGCCAGCACTGGCCCTGCAGCCCCCCCTGCCCCTGTGAGGCTGCTGGGGTGGGGGCCGCCAGCCCGGCCTCAGGTTTGCTTTTGCAGTCGTCACTAAGAATGTACATGTCGCCTTCTTGTTCTCCCCCACGGCTCCGTTCCCAGGGGTGCCTGAGGGCAGAGGTGCCAGGGCTCCCCTAGCCTGTGCTCGTGCTCTGCTCCACAGTGGCAGAGTGCCTGGACCTCATCTTCTCCTCTGCCCCCAAGGATGCAGGAGCCCCTCCGGCCTCGGTGTCCCCTCTGGAGCCGGTGCAGCATGAGGGTGGCCGGGTGCAAGGGCACCCAGCGAGGGCAGTTGGGTGGGCAGGGCGTTTGGGGAAGCGGAGCCCTCTGCCCCCTGCCTCTCCCCGCGCCTGGGCGGGAAACTCTGGGGTCCTGGCCATGTTATTTTTCTATCACAGAGTAAATAAAGCACGGAATATTTTTGTAACACAAAAGCTCTGGGTGCCACGTGTGTCTTGGGACAGAGGTGGGTCCCTCTGGGGCGCTCCTCATCTTGGGTGCACCAGATGAATACTGGGGCTGGGCCTGGTGTTCAGGGTTCCTGTCCCCGAGGGCAGGGTCGTCGGGTCTCCGGGCGGATCCGGGGGGCTCTGTCCGGGCGGGAAGGCTGCCCTGGGGAACAGGGGCTGGGCTGGGGCTGGAGCCGTTTTTCCGGGCAAAAAGCAAGGTGAACCGAATCAATTGCCCTGTTTTTTCAAAGAAGGAGCTTGCTCTTGATGGAGGGGTAGAGGGCGCTGGTACTCGGGGTTCAGTTGCGGTTGAATTCCCCGCCAAGCGGGGGGCTCCGGGTGTGCTGTGTAAAGGCGAAAATGAAAATAAAAGTAAAGCGGGGAGGGGGGCGGCGCCGGGCGCGATAATTCTCCGTCATTTCTGCCGGAGGCGGAATAGCCGGGTGGGCGAAGGGGGTCCCGGGTCCCTGCCCTGGGGCGGTGTCCGCATTCCGCGATGCTGCCGGCAGTCGCGGTCGCGGCGGTGGTGGCCGTGGCCGTGGCAGTGGCCGTGGCCATCCCCGCGCTACGGCATCGCCTGGTCCGTTCCGTGCTGCGCCGCGCCGGGGCCCGGTACCGGCGGCGCCTGCAGGCTCTGGGCAGCGACGTGCGGCTGAGCCAGGAGCGGCGGCTGCGGCGCCTGCTGGGCACCGGCACCGGGACTGCCGGCGGTGAGCGCGGGGCTGCGGTGCGGGGGCCGGGAAGGGGTCGGTCCCATGGTTGCCCTTCTCAGCTTGTGCCTCTCCCGGCAGGCTTGGAGGAGTTCCAGGAGTGGCATCCCCTGGGACAGCCCTGTCGGGACGAAGCGCCAGGGGATCCGGTTCTGCGTCTGTGGGCTCTGCTCCCCGGCTGCTGGGACACCGACCCCCGGCTACAGGTACGGGGAGCGGCGGGCGCGGTGGGCGCGGATCCGCGCAGGGTCTGCCCTCCTGACCCGACCCTCCCCGGCAGGGGTCCCTGCTCTACCTGGATGCCCTCGGCACCGCCTTTCCACGGGCACTGGCCCGCCGCGGCACGGCTCTGCTGCACTGGACCCCTGGCTGTCGCCGCGCCCCGGCGGGGTGGCCGCTGCCCACCCTGTACTGCACCCCGGCCGCAGCGGGCACCCTGCCCTCGCGGGCCGCTGCGCTGCGGCTGCAGCTGCTCTTTGCCCTGCGGCAGCGTGCGCTGCGTGTGCTGGAGGCCGGGCTGGCAGCCGAGCTGCACGATGCGCTGGTGGCCCTGCGCGCTGAATGGCCCCAGCTGGCCCAGGAGCTGGCACTGGGCAGGCTGAGGCCCCAGCCCGGGCTGCCCGAGGGGGTGCGGGACCAGCTGCAGGCGCTGCTGCTCCCTGATGCTGCCCGGGCAGCCGAGCTCCGTGCTGAGTGCGCCCGTGGCTTTGAGGGCATCGCGTTGCGTCTGTGGCCGAAGCTGGAGGTGGTGGTGGTGAGGACGGCGCACGGCGCGGAGCAGCTCTACTGCGACTCCCTCTGCCAGGCCGACTGCCAGGGGCTGCCCTTCTACTGTCCCTTCTACCAGCCAGCAGGAGGTGAGTGTCCCTCACGCTGGTGTGTCCCCATGGCCTGACCTGGCTGCCCACAGGGAGATGCTGCAATAGGGCAGCACAAGTCTCCCTGTCCTAGCAGATGCTGGTGCATCTCTGTGCTGCATTCCCTTCCTGCAGCCTGAAAACGGCTCAGTCCTGGCACCAGCAAAATTCTGCCCCTTGGAGAGGGGTGAGACTTCTGTGGGCAAGGGGGGTCTGGAAAGCTCACATTGGTACGTGCTACATCTGCCCAGCCCTGCTTGGTATAAACCTGTGGCCAATGGAGCCAGCACCTCGATTCCTGCTGTGCCCTGACTGGGCTTTCTGCGAGTTCCTGCCCTGCCTGGCCAGCAAGGAGCCACGGACGGTGCTGCTGGATGAGCTGTGGGAGGGACGCGAGTATGGGCTGGTTGTGACAGCTCAGCCAGGAGAGTACAGGTGCCTCGTCCCTGCTGTGTAGTCCTGGGGGGCTGCCTGCCCCAGCCCATGCACCCATCTCCCCCTCACACTCTGCCTGCCCATGCAGGTGCTGCACTGGGGAGGTGCTGAAGGTGACTGGCTTCCACAAGCAGTGTCCCATGGTGGAACCTGTGCGCAGGTGAGGACACCCCAACCCCTGTCCTCCACCTGAGGGAGCTGGGCCCATCTATGGGCAGGGTCTTAACAGGAGGGTGCCAGTGACCCAGCCTGTGTCCCTGCACCGCAGGGAGAGCCAGACACTGAGTGTGCGAGGTGAAAGCATCCCTGAGGAGCAGTTCTGCCAGAGCCTGCACCGCACCCTGAGGCTGTGGCCAGGTGCTCGCCTCATTGACTACATCTGTGTGGAGAGCAGCCTGCTGGGTGAGCTCCCCTGAGCTGCCCAAGTTCCCTCAAAAGTGTAGCTGGTGCTGCATGGGGCTCTGCAGCCCTCCTGTGCCCAGAGGACTGTGGGCAGCTTTAACACATTCATGGTACTGCTCCAGGTGACTCTTCAGGGCCCTGTGCCCCCCACTATGAGGTGTTCATGGAGCTGCAGGGCCTGCGGGACATGTCGGAGGGGCAGCGCTACAAGGTGAGCAGGACATGGGCTCTGCTCTGGGGCTGTGTGGGGTGGTTGAAGGACACTGCGGGACCAGCACAGGCAGCTGCCCTCTCTTTGCAGCTGGACCAGTGTCTCCAAGAGGATTTCCCCACCTACAAATCCTTCCGCTTCAAGGGCAGCATTGGGCCCCTGCGCCTGCACCTGGTGGGGCCCGGGACCTTCTCCCGGCTGCGGGAAGCGCTGGGCTCCCCCATGCCCATGCCCAGGGTCCTGCGCCAAGAGCAGCTGCTGCGGCTCATCCAGGGATCAGTCATCTCATAGGGCAGCCCTTCCACCCTGGGGTTCACTTGGCATGCACCCTCTGAAGAGGGGCCTTGTCCCTGGGGCGGGAGGGCGTGGGGACAAGGGTGCCCAGCCCCAAGGATTTGGCTGAGTGGAGCAAATGGAGTCACTGAGCTTGACCATGATCCGTGGTGGCAGCAGGCACTGAAGGGCACCACTCAGTGCTGCCATAGGCATGGAGCAAGAGCTTGGGAGCATCATAGGGCAGGGGGATCCTGCAGCTGCAGGACCCCCTCACTCAGTGCCTTGGCAGAACCTGCAGCCACAGTGGAGTAGGTGCCTGTGCCTTTCCCAAGGGTCACATTGTGCACCACAGCCCGGGGCTGAGGCAGAGGGCTCAGTGGAAACCTCTGCAGGAGCAGGAGGAGCAGAAGAGCCATGGCTCATCACTGAGCACGGGGGCCCTGTGACATTTTGTCCCCTGGCAGGGACACTGTGGGCAGGGCTCAGGTGGCTGGTGGTTGCAGGTGCCACAGTGCAGCCCCAGCCAGGCTTCAGTCCACTGGTTTAAGAATAAGCTCCAGTGAGGGCTGCTTTTAATTTTTAAAAACCCAATGCAAAATAAAGGAGGATTATATCTTAAAAATAAATAAAGGACTGCACTCTGGGATTGATTTTTTTAGACTATTATTTTTAATCCTCATTAAAGAGATTGCTCAAGCAGTCTGAGTGCTCTGGGGGCTGAAGAGTTGCTGCTGTTCTTGGGGGTCCTGGGGAAGGGACAGCCATGAATATTTAACCATCTGAGCGGCTGCAGTGCTCTGGAGGCACCAGGCTCTTTGTGCCTTTGAGGCACGTGTGTACCATCCGGAGGGACTGGTCATTTCCCCTCATGCTCATTAAGGGTTATTTCAAGGGCTGGTGAGGGCGTGTGGGGCACCTGCTGTGCCGCAGCTGCTGCTGGGGGGCAGCCAGGCCATGGGCAGGAGATGATGTCTTGAACAAGGCTCGCACAAAGCAAAGCATCCCCCGGCACAGCCGAGACTCCCACCAGGCATAAACCCGGCTGAGGCCTGCGCTCTGATCCCTGCTGGAAAAAATTTGGAGCAAAATTTCTGCTCCAGGTCGTGGAGAGGCTTTGCCTTGGGCTGGGAGCACCCCGCAACAAAAGCCTTTAGCCACCTGCCTGGCAGAGCCGTGCGGGACCAGGGCTGGCTCTGCTTGCACTGCCATTCCTTGGTACCACCCCGGAGGGAGGAGAGGTTGATGGAGTGGAACACGTTGGGCAGGGCCAGGCTGCTGAGTTCCCGGCTGGGTTTGGATGTCAGGCTGCAGGGCGCAAGGTCGATTTGAGAGCCCGGCTGCAGGGTGCAGCTTATTTTGGGTGCAGGCTCATTTGTGCTGCTGGTACCAAGGCTAGAGGGTGCCTGGCTGAAGGGTGCCAGGCTGGGTTTGCGTGCCCGGCTGCAGGGTGCGGGCTCGGCCGGGGTCCCACCGGGATGGGGCGGCTGCCGGGCCCGGACGCTGCGGTGCTGGGCGGAGGCCGGGGATGCCCCGGCGGTGGAAGGTGCCGGTGCCCGTCTGTGCGCCCG
>VWYI01005049.1:383187-434006 GCA_013399455.1 Anthoscopus minutus
CAGCCCCGGCTCGGGCTCAGGCAGCAGCAGCCGCGAGGACTCGGCGGAGCGGAGCCCCGCGCCCGCCGCGCCCCGGGCCAGCATCATGAAGGTGAGAGCCCCGCACCGGCACCGCACCGACCCAGCCCCCCCGCGCCCCGGGCCCGGCACCTGCGCAGCGCTGGGGTGCCGAGCCGTGTACCCCTGCTGAGCTCCGCGTCCCCCCCGCACCGGCTCTGTCCGCCGCTCCTCGCTCCCCCTGTGCCCGTGGAGCGGCTCCGAGGAGCTGCAGAGCAGCCGCATCCCCGGGCGAGCGAGGGTCCCCACCTGCTCGCTGTGCTGGTCACGCCGGGACTGACACGGCGTCCCCGTGCCCTGGCCAGACCCAGGGTCCCCAAGGGCACAGTCTGGCCCAGCCCGGCTCTGTGAGGTGTCCGTGGGTCGCCCTCTCAAGTGCCGTGGCAACGCTGCAGCATCACCCGGTTCTGCTCAGGACACCCCTGGGTTCCCGTGAGAAGACGCCCGCTCCTGCCCCTCGAGCAGCTCCTGCTCTCCCGTGCTCTCTCCTGACAAACACTGAGCCTTGGGCCTGGCCTGAACAGCTTGCAGTCTGCTCCCAACACCTGGTGTCGGTGTTGCGGGGCCGTGGTGTGGCCGGGGTCCAGGGAGGGTCTCGGGGGTCTCCCACCTGGGTGGGCAGTGGATCACACGTGTGCTTTTCCCTGATTGTGCTGATGCCAGCGGTACTCGCTGACACAATAGGTCACGTCCGCCCGGGACTCGCCTCTCCGCTCCCAGCAGCCTATTTTAAGCTGGGATTGCTCCGGTGCTATTAATACCCCGTGAGGGGGCTGTTTCCGTGGTGCCCCAGCCCAGTTTTCTGGACAGAGGTATCAGGACCCTGAGTCCCTGCCCGCGCCCGCCTGGGCTCTCGCTGCAAACTGTTGCGGGGGCGGCCGGGCTGTGCCCACGCGGTGACGGCACGGGGACCTGCCGGTGCTCCCGTGCAGCCAGAGGCTGGTGCCAGTGCGCCGTCTGTGCCCGCTTTCCTTGGGGACATTGCCGGGGTCTCCTGTTCCTCCCGGGACAGAGCAGCATCCTTCCTTGCCCAGGGACCATCCGTGGGCACCACAGGCTGGGGGTGCTGAACCTCTCGCTTGTGTCCATGCTGGGCACATCCCTGTCACCACCTGCGTCACCGCAGGATTTGGCCTCACGTGAAGGTCGGGTGGCCCAGGGCCAGCGCTGGCCCGGGGGAGGTCAGACCCGGACAGTGTCCACAGCCTGTGCTGATCCGTTGTGCATCTCCGAGTCCATCCGGGGCCTGAGGCAATGGAGGCACATGTGGAAAGAGCTGCCAGCTCTGTTATTTTTTGGGATTTCCAGAAAAGGCTGGAGGAGTGAATCTGAAAGTGCGACTCACTGACTGTGTGGAGACAAGGAGGGACTGGGACAGTGGGGTCCAGAGCTGTCCCCTGCAGTGTCCCTGTGCTCTGGCTAGAGGACCTGCTCCCTTCTTTCTTCCCAGGCTGAAAGCAGAGGGGGCTAGTGGTCCCGTGGGCTGGGAGGATGCTGGAGAGGGACTTAGGGGTATTGGATCAGTTCTTCCCTGCTGCAGGAGGTGTCCCTCCTGCATTTTGCTGTTCTGTCCCCTGAGCCCCCTTCCCATCGTGTGCCAGCCCCAGGAGCTATGTAGTGCCTCCGGTGGGATCTGACTCCACGGCCCCTCGCCGGGGAGTGGCAGCTGGTGCCGCGGGGAGTGGATGTGTCAGTCGCTCTCTTCTTGGCAGGGAACAAGCGATGGTAGAAAAGCCCTGGCTGTGCCTGGCTTCCCACTGCCTCAGCTCTGGGGCTGCTGCCCGCCTGCACCCCAGCCCACGCTGGATTAGGGGTAGTGGGAGACCCGGGACCTGGGGAATTCAGCTGCAGATGAGTCACATCACAGCCAGGCTGTGAAATAAAGGCAAGGGAGGGACGGCTGATGGGCCTTTCTCCATCCCATGCTTTGAGAGTGGGTTGCGTTGTCGGTGGCCGTCACGTGGAGGTTGACATTAGGGCATCAACACTCACCAGGGCACTAATGCAGGAGATAATTGGCTGAAGAGGGGCTTAACACATGCTGCAGAGCTGAGCAGGGCAGGCAGCTTGGCTGGAACGTGCCCCCCTTGCTAGCCCACGCTCACCACTGGCACCGTGTTCTGTGCTTTGCTCTGTGGTGCCTTGCCTACTCCCTGCCAGCTCGGTGGCACAGTGAGCAGGATCCCTTCTCCGGCTGGAGCTCTGCCCTCTGTCTGGGGGTGTTCCATGCTGCCGCGGCCATGGGCGCCGTGTCCTCCCGGCTCCACTGCTGCCTTATTCATCACCTGCCTGCTCTGCTCCTGCCGCGCCTCGCCCAGCACTTCGTAGGCTGTCCCCCGGGTTAAAAACGACCTGGACCAGCCTATAAAGGGGCTGCCAGGGAGCAGAGGCTCTTCCCTGCCGGTCCCCAGGCCGCAGTGAGAAGCGTATGGCAGCTGCAGATGAGAGGCTTCTCGCATCCATCCCCTGTTCGATGTTTGCCCGTTCAGAGGGAGGAGCAGAGCCTGTGTGCTCTTGGGTCTGTGCCACACATCTGCACCCCAAAGTGCTGCAGCCGGCGCCCCCTCCCCTATCTAAGCCTGGGAGGGTGGGGGTCTGCAGGGAGGGCGCTCAGGCTTTCGCTCTGAGCCAGGGTGGTCGGGGGACCGGCGGGGCTGGCGCCGGTGGGGTGTGTCTGGCTGCCTGCAGCGGGCACAGCTGGAAGCAGGTCCGTGGCTCTGGGTGCACGCAGGCCCCCCGCCCGTGTTTCCTTTCCGGATGGATTTCCTGTTTTCAGCTGTGGGGCCCGGTGCGGAGCCGCGCGGGGGGGGTGCGCCGGGCGGGGAGAGGGGCGGGGGTCCTGCCGGGAGGGCAGGAGGGGCGGCCCTCGGTGGCCATCGCCCCGCGGCCAGCTGGGGGCTGGGGCTGCCTATTAGTGGGGCGCTCAGATTGCAGCATGCAGGAAGCATCCGGCTTCGGGTCCTTCCCCGCGGGGCTGGCCGATGGCGTGACCTGCCGCTGAGCGCCTGCCGACCCGGGATGGCTGGCACCGAGGCAGGGTCTTGGAGCTCGGCCAGCTCCCTGGAGCAATCTGGCAGCGAGAGGATGCAAACAGCCACCACATCCGAACTCCAGGGTAGTAGGATGTGCCTGGCTCTAACAAGGGGCTCGGGGCTGCTGCTGTTTCCTCCTTCCCTGGGCATCCCTGGAGGATTCCTCATTCCCTGGGGAAACCGTGCATCCATTTGTACGACCTATCCCAAGTGCCCTTGGCTGTGGCTGCCTGACCCCATGGATCCAGCCCTCCAGCATCAGGCAAGGGATGTGCTCGCCCAGGTGCAGCCCTGTGCAGGAGCTGGGGGAGCTCTCAGGGCACTGAAGGGGAGCAACCCCTCACCTCCAACCTGGGTAGCTGAGCAAGACCTGCCTCTGACAGAGACACCACCAGATTAGAGGTGACTCACCATAATCTTGAAGAAGTGGATTAAATCTCCTCCTACTGTGCTGCTTAATGAAATCCATCCCATAATACACTCTTGGCCCTGCTGTTCCCCCTTATCCCTTGCCAGCCCTGTGGCAGCTGGGTCCCCCTTCCCTGTAGTGAGGCAGGACAGAGAGTGGGCATGAGATGCTGGCAGCAAACAGCCCATGCCCTTGTCACCCTGCACTCTGTGGGACTGAGCTGTGGCCGTGGTCATCCCCAGCACGTGGCACTGGCAGGGTCTGTGCTGCCCTGCTCCTTGCAGAGCTGGGGTCTGCCTTGGGCTTCCTCGGGGCACCTCTGCTCATGCATCACATGCCAAGTGTCTGTTTTCCTCTGGTGTCCCCAGGCCCAGGAGACAGGGGCTGTGCTGGGCTGCTGGCATATGGCTGTGCCTGTGAGAGTGAGCGAGCAGTGGGGAAGGATCCAGCTCAGGGCCAGGAGCAGGAAGGAAGGAAGGAAAGCTGAGTTAAAATAAGCCAAGCAGTGAGCTGTGAGGGAAGCCAGGGCTGGAGCTGGCTCCCAGCCCCCAGGAGAAGGGCAGACTGATGTGGATTGACCTTAGTGTGGTACTGGGGCACCTTGAGGCACCCTAGGGCAGTGCTATGCACTGCTTTGGCTGGGGCAGGGGGATCATGGGGCAGGAGGATGCCAGGAACTGGTGGGGCATGTGCTGCCTGGCTGTCCCTGATGGCTCTGCCCCTTTCCCACCCTGGCAGGATGGCTCTCGGCAGCGGCCGCCGCATAAGAAGAAGACAGTGTCCTTCAGCTCCATGCCCAATGACCGCAAGATCAACAGCACAGCTGCCTGCATCTCCCTCATGCTGGAGGGCTGTGAGCTGAAGAAGGTGCGCTCCAACTCCCGCATGTACAGCCGCTTCTTCGTGCTGGATGCCGACATGCGCTCCGTGCGCTGGGAGCCCTCCAAGAAGGACTCAGAGAAGGCCAAGATTGAGATTAAATCGGTCAAAGAGGTGCGTGTGGGCAAGAAGACGCCTGTCCTGCGCAGCAATGGCCTCTCCGACCAGTTCCCGGATGAGTGCGCCTTCTCCATCATCTACGGAGACAACTACGAGTCCCTGGACCTGGTGGCCAGCTCAGCAGATGTGGTGAGTGCCTGGGTGATGGGGCTGCGCTATCTGGTGTCCTATGGAAAGCATAGCCCTGAGGCGCCTGGCACTGGCCACCCCAGCCTACGGACATCCTGGATCTCCTCTGTCTTCGACCTTGCTGACCTGGAGAAGTCTGGTCGCATCCCTGTGTCCCGGGCTGTGCAGCTGATCAAAGCACTCAACCCTGGCATGAAGACCTCCACCATCGAGCTGAAGTTCAAGGAACTGCAGAAGGCCAGCGAGCGTCCTGGCACTGAGGTGGCTTGTGACCTCTTTGTGGAGGCATACTGCGAGCTCTGCACCCGCCCTGAGATCTTCTTCCTGCTGGTCCAGTTCTCCAGCAACAAGGAATATCTGGGTGTGAAGGACCTGCTGATGTTCCTGGAGGTGGAGCAGGGCATGGAGGGGGTGACAGAGGAGAAGTGCTTGGAGATCATCAGCAAGTATGAACCCTCCAAGGAGGGCCGGGAGAAGGGTTACCTGGCCATCGACGGCTTCACACGTTACCTGCTCTCTGCTGACTGCTCCATCTTTGACCCGCAGCACCGCAAGGTCTGCCAGGACATGGAACAGCCCCTCTCCCACTACTACATTAGCTCTGCCCACAGCGCCTGCCTGCTGGAGGATAACTTCTGGGGCCGCTCAGACATCAGTGGCTACATCAGTGCCCTGGGCCTGGGCTGCCGCAGCATCGAGCTGGTGCTTTGGGATGGCCCTGAGGGTGAGCCCGTGGTCTACACCAGTCCCTCAGCTGCCTCCTGTGTGCCCTTCCGTGCCGTGGTGGGGCTGATTGACCAGCACGCCTTCACTGCCTCCGCCTACCCCCTCATCCTCTGCCTGGTGGTGCGCTGCTCGGCCCCCCAGCAGCGCCTCGCTGCCCAGTGCCTGCGCAAGACGCTGGGGGAGAAGCTGTACCTGGAGCCCCCCAACCCCGTGGCGTCCTACCTGCCCTCCCCGGAGGAGCTCAAGGGCCGCATCCTCATCAAGGGCAAGAAGCTGCCGCCCACCTGCGAGGACAGCGAGGGGGAGGTGTCTGACGAGGAGGAAGGCTGGGAGCTGGCGCGGCGGCTGGGCCAGGAGGACCGGGAGGCACCGGAGGGAGGTGGCCTGCGGCGGGTGCGCCTCAGCCGTGAGCTCTCAGAGCTGGTGAGCCTCTGCCAGGCAGTCCCCTTCCAGGACTTTGAGAGCTCCAGACGCGGGCAGCGCTACTGGGAGATGTGCTCCTTCAGCGAGGTGGAGGCGGGACGTTTCGCCAACGAGTGCCCGGCTGAGTTAGTCAGCTACAACAAGCGGTTCCTCTCCCGCATCTACCCCAGCCCCATGCGCATCGACGCCAGCAACATGAACCCCCAGGATTTCTGGAAGTGCGGCTGCCAGATGGTGGCTATGAACTACCAGACACCAGGGCTGATGATGGACCTGAATGCGGGCTGGTTCCGGCAGAATGGGGCCTGTGGCTACGTCCTCCGCCCGGCCATCATGCGGGAGGAGGTCTCCTACTTCAGTGCCAACGCCAAGGACTCCCTGCCCGGGGTGCCTGCCCAGCTCCTACACCTCAAGGTCATCAGCGGGCAGAACCTGCCCAAGCCCAAGGGCTCGGGGGCCAAGGGGGAGGTTGTGGAGCCCTATGTCTGTGCTGAAATCCACGGCATCCCGGCCGATTGTGCTGAGCACCGCACCAAGACAGCCCTGCAGAGCGGGGACAACCCCATCTTTGACGAGAGCCTGGAGTTCCAAATCAACCTGCCAGAGCTGGCCGTCCTGCGCTTTGTTGTGCTGGATGATGATTACATTGGGGATGAGTTCATTGCCCAGTACACCATTCCCTTTGAGTGCCTGCAGCCTGGCTACCGCCATGTCCCACTCCAGTCGCTGGCCGGGGAGCCCCTGCCCCACGCCACCCTCTTTGTGCATGTGGCCATCACTGACCGCCGTGGTGGGGGCAAGGGGCACCGCCGGGGGCTGGCGGGGCGCCGGGGCCGCCGAGTACGGGAGTACACTTCCACCAAGGCCACTGGCATCAAAGCCATCGATGAAGTCTTCCGGACGGCCACCCAGCCGCTGCGGGAGGCCACTGACCTGCGGGAGAATGTACAGGTATGGACCCTGCAGGGGCATCGGGGGATCTGGCTTCTGCAGGTGAGGATGGGGCTGGACTGAGAGTGGTGGGGAGCCAGGCTGTCACTCTTTTCCTGGGGGATGTGAGCGAGGAGCCTTATGTGGAGCAGAGAGCTGTGGGAAATGAGCGTGCTCCTGGGGTTTCTCCCAGCTGAACTCCTGACACTGGGCACTGGTCTCTGCAGAATGCGTTGGTCTCCTTCAAGGAGCTGTGTGGACTGACACCCGCTGCCAATATGAAGCAGTGCATCCTGACGGTGTCCACATGGCTGCTGCACAGTGACAGCGCACCCAGCGTCACCCTCAACCTGGCAGAGCAGTACCCCCCCATGGAGGCCCAGGGCCCCATCCCCGACCTGCTGCGCAAGGTCCTCACTGCCTACGAGACGGTAAGTGCCGTCCTGCCGGGGCTCGGCTCCTTGGGGAGGCTCCCTGGGATCTGGGACCAGCACCCAGTGGTGATGCAGGTTTTGTGGGATGAACCCAGGCAGGTTTTATGGGATGGATCAGAAGGTCCAAGCATGGGGGACCCTGAACTCACTGTACCCATCCTGGGGCAGGGAAAGGTGAGTGGCCAGGGGGCTGCATGAGGGCTGCCCCGGGAGGAGTCTTGCCAAGGCACAGGCTTGCCCAGATCAGTCCAACCCTTGGACACTGCAGCCCCTACCTGCACTGCAGCCTATGCCTGCACTGCCTGGCCCCAGCAGGTGGGAGAAACCCCATTAATATCTACAGCCAGAGCTGCTTCCTTCTTTTGTGTTGAAGGGATCCTGGCCATTGGCCATGTGCTGGTCACACCATACCCGACCGTGTGTGGTGAGGTGGGAAGGGCCAGACCCTGGGCACCATGCTGGTGTAGGGGGCAGCCCCTGATGAGCCCAGTCTCCTCATCCACTTGGCCAGGGGGCACAGGGCCAGGGCTGCCCAGCTCCTCATGCTGCCCGTCTCCCTAGATGATCCAGACTAGCCGGACGCTGATCGAGTCTGCCGACGCGGTGTACGGGAAGCTCATCCAGGCACAGCAGGCAGGTGGGTCCCACAGGGCAGCCCCAGCTCTGCTATGGACCCAGGCATGTCCTGGGGTGCTGGGGCTCAGCACTTCCTGCACTGGGGCAGGGTGTGGGTGGGTGGGCTGCAGAGCTGTGTGGTAGAGAGCGAGCAGAGTGGAGGAGGCTGATGAGGAAGTGGGGAAGAGTCATTAGCTGTCAAAAACCAGAACATAATTAGTGCCAGAAATAACAGGCTGGGGCTGACGGCAGAAATGGCAACTGAGTGTTAAGACTTCCCAAACACATGGCAGAACCCACACAGGCAGGTGCTGCTGTCGCCTGCCCTGGTCCTCCCCGTGGGTGCCCCCACTCTGGCAGCTGCCTGGGACCTCTGGCCCCACTCCAGGCCTCTGTTGGCTGAGACCCTACAGGGATAGCCCCACCAGCTCCAGGGGCTTCTGTGAGCTTCCCATGGGCTGGGAGAGTGTCAGGAGCTGGAGGGGCTGGGGAAGAAGGAAGGGGCCCTGCTCTGCTGTCCCCACCATGCCAGCCTTGCTGCCAGCAGCCATGTTTGTTCCCTGCCTACGCAGCAGACGGAAATCTCCCCAAACTCTTGGCTCAGCTCTGCCACTGCTGCGAGTACTGGGGGAGTGGAGCAGTGGGGCACAAGCTGCAGGGCACAGATCAGCGCTGTGCCCTCCTACACTGCTCTGGCTGCAGAGCTGTGCCCTCCTTGCTCTGGAGTGCTGCAGGGCAGAGAGATTCTGATTGTGCAGCGCCTTGGGTTGCTGGTAGGCAGCAATTTGGTGGCTGCAGCCCCCACCCCTGTGCCCTGGTGCTGCCTGTCCCTGCTTTCACCCTGGCTGTGCTGTGGACAAGTTCCTGTGGTGGCAGCACAGCAGGCAGCTGGCTGGCAGGAGCTGGGGGTCCGGGGAGCTGTGGGCGGGCTGATTGGCAGCGCGAGGGCGAGTGAGCTGCGTGGGAGCCCTCGCGTGGGCCCAGAGCCGCTGCTGCGTCAGGAGGGGTAAATATAGCACCCACTCACGGGGATGTCACGTGGGGCTCTGTGATGGGGGGGTCTGGTGGCCCTGCTCTGACTCCCCCCCAGATGAGCCATGGAGTGCGAGAGTTGTGCCTCTGCCCAGGGTTTTCACTGCCCTTCCAGACCTCATGGTCTCCAGGGTCCAGAATGGCCACAGGCTGCAGCTGACCCTGGTGCTGGGATGTTGGGGGTTCCATTCGAGGCATGGAGGATTCTTGAGGCTGCTGGGGCAGAGGGGAGCCCACCTAGCCTGCAATCCCATGGTGTGGGCAAAGGACACCCCTCTGGCTTGTCTCTGTTGGTCGTGGGTGGTGGCTGTCCCTGTGCCAATGTCCCTGCGCCTGCTGAGCACCTCTCCTGTCAATGCAGGGATGGATTTCCACAAGGAGCTGCACCGCATCGAGACCAAGGAAGGGCTGCGAGGCCACAAGCTGCAGAAGGCGCTGGAGAGCTTTGCCTGGAACATCACTGTCCTCAAGGTGAGGGTCAAGGGCTGCGCGGACCCACCTGCCCTACCCCGCCCTACCCCAGCACCCTCCTGCCTCCACCCTAACACACCCCCCGGCATCTCCTCCCCGCAGGGCCAGGCTGACCTCCTCAAGCACGCCAAGGCAGAGGCACTGGACAACCTGTGGCAGATCCACAACGCAGGACAGTCCTGCGGCATTGGCAGGAACGGATCAGCCTCACCGGAGTCCTCTCGGCTGCAAGCCCCGCTGGAGCCCATCCCTGAGACAGAAGGAGGTGGCGACACAGCATCCTGCTGACCCCGGCCTGGGGCTCGGGGCCCGGACTGAGCACCCCTGGCCGCAGGGGCCAGGAGCAGGGAGCCCCAGCCTGCCTGGGAAACGTGTGTGAGGCTGGGTGCCTGTGCTGTGCCATGTTGAGGGGCTTGCACCAGAATTCAGTGGAGAGGTTAAGGAGAGATGTCCCTGCTCCCTCTTGCCCAGCCAAGCTCCCAGAGGACTCATCCATCCCCTCCATCAGCCAAGTACCCTTGCTGAGGGGCCAGTGGCGATGCTGGTGTCCCAGTGGACATGTAACCCCAGCCTGCTGTGCCAGATGCCACTTGGAAAAACAAGCCCAGGTCTTAACTCCTGCCCACCCTCCCCAGGGCTGCAGGTTTGGCCTTCACCAGCCCCGGGGAAAAACTGGCTGTCAGGAAGGATCCTGGCTGGTCCTGTCAATTCCACAGCATCCCTAGGGTCCCCACTATACAGAGGAACTGGGAGGCTCTCTGGTGCAGCAGATGTGGGGCCAGGATGTCTCTGAACAGCAATTGAGGCTTCTGGCATCAGGGAAATTTTTGGGTTCATCCTCCAGAGCAAGGGAGTTCAGCACAAGCAAAGGCTGGAGGTAGTCTGGGGTCGGGCTGGGGCTGTGGAGTGTTATAAAGAGTGCAAGACCCTCCCCTGTGCCCTGTGGCTCTCTCTGTTCCAGGCACAGGACCAGGAATGGGACAGTGTCACCAAAGGGGATGGAGGGTGGCAGCAGTACAGTGGCACTGTACTGGTACTGGTACTGGTGGCACTATCCCTCCCTGGCACCAGCCGAGCACAGGGTGACGGCTCCCCACGTCAGTCAGGGAGCTGTACAGCTGCTGGCAGCCCTTTGTTCGGGGTTTAATTAGCCTAATGGGGCTCTGAGCAGCGTCCCCGCGCACTGCGCTGCTGTCGGAGCCGGCCGGCGCTGACCTTCAGCCCCTTTGTGCCAGCCCAGCAGCGCGACCCATGGGCAATTATGGCCTCATTAGTGCCAGGCATCCCGTCCAGTGAGTACCCTCACAATGGGGACCTGCAAATGAGGGGAAAAATGAGGGGAAAGGCCTGGACGGTCTCCGGGCTACCGGCCACAGCGTTCCCACGTCTCCCAGAGACCAGTTGCTCCCGCTGCCCCAGCGGTATTTTTGGCAGCACTATTGTGCCGGGCCCTATAAAGTGGCGGTGGCAGTGCAGGGTGCTGTGCTGTCGGCTGCCCGATGGGACATGCCCCAGAGCCGCTCGGCCACCTGAAGACCCCAGGAAGGATGGAGGTGCCCAACACCAAGGTGGGGCTGGGGTGCTGCAGCCCCTGAGGACGAGAGAACAGCGATGGGTGGGAGATCAGAATGTAGGGCTGGGGGTGTGGGAGGGCCTGGCCGTTTTCTTGGGAAGCTCCGAGTGTGCAGCAAATCCCTGGGAATCTCTGACTGTAGCCAGCAGCTGATGAGGGGACTGCTTGGGAGGGACATGCATGCCCCTGCAGCATGGGTGCTTTCACTGCTTGTCCCGTGGCACTGGGCAGAGAGAGGAATGTGTTTGCCACCGCTGCTGTGTGCCAGAGCAGGGCAGGGCTGTGGTGGGGACACCCACATCTGCCTGCTGGTTGGAACACATGTGAGGGTGCTGGTCGTGCCCCAGGGCAGTGAAGGGTGATGATCCAGGTGCACCTCGGGTGTGGGGCTGGGTCCCTGCAGCAACAACCAGGGCAGGGGGGAGTTGGAACACCAGTGAGCACGGCACGGGGGGCAGCCCTGGGGCTGTGCAGTCCCTCCCCTCTGCCCCGTCGCTGCCCTGCACTAACGCTGCCCGTTGCTCCGGCAGCCCCGACGAGCTGCCTGCCTCCTGCTCCTGCTCCTGTTCTGCTCCCTGGCTGCTGCCCGGCAGAACCTGCCCCACTGCTGCCGGCAGAAGACCTGCTCCTGCCGTGTCTACGACCTCCTGCACGGCATGGGCAACCACGCCGCTGGCATCCTCACACTGGGCAAGAGGAAGAGCGTCCCCCTGGCCTTCCAGAGCCGGCTGTACCGCCTGCTCCATGGCTCCGGCAACCACGCTGCGGGCATCCTTACAATGGGCAAGCGCGGGCAGCGCCCTGGCACCACCTGCCACGACACGCTGGGCTGCCCTGCGGGCACGGTCGCCCAGCCGACAGCGGTGCCGCGAGGTGCTGACACCAGCCCTGACAGCCCCAGGGAGTGCCAGGGACACTCAGGGAAGGACCTGAGCACGAGCCAGGCCCAGGGAGCTGCAAGGAGCTTTTACTGAATGGGATGGGGGCAGTGGGACAGACATCCCTGGCAGGATGGACTCCGGGGACACACAGCCAGAGCTCAGTGTAAATAGCACTTTTAGATACCTCCTCCCAGCCCTGGCCCAGCCTCAGGGCACCGCGGCCTTTTACAATAAATGGTAGCCTGATGTCGCCCGGCTCTGTTGTGTCTCTGGGGAGGGGCTGGGCGGGCGCAGGGGCAGCTGCCGGAGCAAGAGCCTTCCTCCGCGGTGCTTGGACCGGACTCATCTGCGGCGCCTGCACTGGGGCGTGCGCGGCACGGGCTGCTGGGTGCAGTACCAGGACAGAGGCTAACGGGGTGCGTCCTGTTCCTTCTGCAGCCCCCGCCGGCGCGGGAGGGCCGCGGGCGAGCGGCTCCCGTGGCCGAGCGTGTGTCGGTGCCTCCCGGTACGGCCGAGTGGGTCCTGGCGCCACCAACCCAGAGCCCCCCCGGGCCAGATCCCTCTACCCGCGGGCGGGGGACGGTGCTCGACGGTGCCGAGGCCCCTCCCGGTGGCGGGGCGGAGCGGGGGCGGGGCGGGATCCCCGGGCGGGCCGNGCCGGCCGGTCGGCGGGACGATGCCGGTGATGAAGGGGCTGCTGGCGCCGCAGAACACCTTCCTGGACACCATCGCCACCCGCTTCGATGGCACACGTAGGGCTGGGACGGGACCGGGGAGGGGCCGTGGCGGCGGCGTGGGGGGCAAGTTGGGTGGGGAAAGCCGCTGCCCCGCAGGAAACGGCGACCGGGACAGGGTTCGGGCCAGCCCCGCTGACCCGGAGCCTCGGCCGGGTACGGCCACCCACGCCCTGTACGGGGACCGTCCCGTGTCTGGGCTCGGTGCTCCGGGACTCTCCGCGCCCGTGTCCTCGGCCGCCCCCGCGATGCTCTCCCCGTTCCCGCTGCCGGTGCCGCTCGGTGTCACCGCAGTCGCGCTCAGCACCAGGGACAGATCCCGGTGTCTGCGGGAGAGGCGTGCGAGGCCCCGGGAGGGGCGAGGGAGACCCAGAGAGGGCACGGTCGGGCTCAATACGCCCGGGCTGACCCGGGATCCCCAGACGCCCGCGCTGCTCCGTCCCGTACCCGAGTAGTGCCCGAGTCCCCGGCCTCTGAGTTCCTCTCCGTGGTCATGCCGGGGCCGGGATGCATTGAAGAAGGGATGGGTGATGCCCGGGCGCCACATGCCAGCTCCAGCACTGCTGGCGCCATGAAGTCACCCGGGGACGGGCCGTGTTCACGATTGACCTCAGCTTCCCCTCAAAAACATCTGGAGCAGGTGTCTTCCGGGCCAGCTGCCTGCATGGGAGGTCCCTTGCTGGGAGCGACTGGCCTGAAGACGGCACTGGGAGCCTGCAGCCGTCCCCCAGGGCAATATCGAGGCAGTTGGAGCACTCTGGAGTATGTGTTTACTGCGATGCCCAGCTGTCTCCTGGCCCGGAGTGACACGGGGCAGCCCTGGTGGCGCATGGAATCATTTGCCCAGGGAAGCTGAAATTTGGGATGTTACCCTTGGGGCTGCAATGTGTGAGAAACCGCTCTTCCCTGACTCTGGCTGAGCTGCGCCTGGAGATGACAGGGCAGAGCCACAGGTGATCCCACTGTCCCTCCAGAGGTGCAGAGCTCTTGGATCAGGCTCTCCAAGGGAAGAGTCCCCGGGGAAACTGCCTGCAACACCACCACCAAAGCCTTGGGAATTTGCCCCGGAGAGCCTGGCTTTGCCTCCAGTGCCCTGGCAGTTCCCTGTCCAAAGCTGCCCTCCGGGCACTTTTAAACAGTGTGGGGCTTTGCGGGTTTGATGTGCCTCTTATCGGCTTTATCTGCCATGGAGAGGGGTTTAGCGTAGTGATACCCCGAGGGGAGTTAACCCTGCCTTTCCCGGGCAGCTACTGCTCTGGGCCCCGGGGCACCCGGCCAGGCGCACTGGCCACCATGGCTGGGGTCTGCCAAGCCTGCCAGGGCCACATTCTCCAGCTCAGTGAGCCACTCCCAAATGCAAACCCTTGTTTTCTGTTCTAATAACACATCCTGGATATCACCATAATCCCGGCTTCACAGAGCCAAAATCTGGCCTTAGTCACAGCTTCAGGCTATTTTTGCTCTCCAAGCTAATCCTGGGCTGAGCTGTGCTGTGGTGGCCCCACGGCACCCCCATCGGCCAGGGCTGACTGTGGCTGCCTCCTTTCCCTCCCGCAGCCTCTCGCCGTGTTTGCCTTGCCCTGGCACCACTCTGCCCATGGTGTGCAGGTACTGGCATCACTGTGGGCTCCTTTCTTCTGTCAGAGGGGGCAGAGCACATCTTCCTGATTCTGGCTGTGTAGTGCAAGGGTCCTGTACTGGGCACCCACCATCGGAGAGCATTTTGGGGCTGGGAATACCCTGGTCTGCCCACTCTGGGTTCCACCACAGTCCATGCCAGCTGCACAGGACCTTCTTTGGCACCCTGCTAACGTGAGCCCGTCTGTCCCGCTGGTGCTGTGGGGCAGGGCCTATGGCTGGGGGGCAGAATAGCTGTTCTGTGATTGGGCATGGCATGGGGCTGATGAGGACTTCACTGTGGCTGATGCCACCTCTCACCACCAGGGCTGGGTGATGCTGGGGAGGCTCTGTGGGACTCGAGGCTGACCATGATGTAGTTCATCTCTGGCTCATGGCAGTTGGCCGCCGGCCCTTGACTTCCCGTGGGCTCATGGCTTTTCTCCCACTCTCTCGGCTGGTGCCCCAGCACCCCACACCTCTGGGGATCTCAGCACCACAGCTGGGCACCCCTGGGCTGGATACGCCCAGCTGGGAGCTGCTGCTCCCACTAAGCTCCCTGAGCCCGGGCGGAGCTGGAGTGGCAGATGGTGAGGGGGAGGCGTGAGCTGCCTCGCGTGGGTGATGGGGGCCAGGAGATGGATCCGGGTTCCTTCCCCTTCCAGTGCATGGGGCTGGGGTCCTGCCCGGGCTGAGGCCTTGGGACAGCAGGACAGGGATGAGCAAACTCTGGGAGCAGCTAAGGGCAGCCAGCAGCCACATGGAGATCTGGCTCCACTTCCCAGAGGGACACGTGGGGGGCTGGGAGGGCTTGGCTGCCGTTTGTGCCCTCTGAGGCAGCCCCAAGGCCTGGGGGCAGCTGTGTCTCCTTTCAGACAGCAACTTCATCCTGGCCAACGCGCAGGGCCGCTGTGGCTTCCCCATCGTCTACTGCTCTGATGGCTTCTGCGACCTCACCGGCTTTGCCCGCACTGAGGTCATGCAGAAGAACTGCAGCTGCCGCTTCCTCTGTGGGGCTGAGACCAGCGAGCCCATCCTGCAGAGCATCGAGAAGGCGCTGGACAGCAGGCAGGAGTACCAGACTGAGGTCTGCTTCTACAAGAAGGGTGGTGAGTGGCACAAGGGGCTGGGTCCCCAGCCACAGCTCCAGCTGGGGTTGGGTCCCATCATGGCCTCATGACCCTGGCGGGGAAGATGCTGAGTGGTGAGGGAGTTGACCTGCCTTCACCAGCTCTATCTTCCGCCCAGGAGCTGCCTTCTGGTGCCTGCTGGATATTATGCCCATCAAGAATGAAAAGGGGGAGGTGGTGCTTTTCCTCTTCTCCTTCAAGGACATCACAGAGAGCCGAGGCAGGAGCTGCCCTGGTGACAAGAAGGAGGGTGAGCGTGGCTGTAGAATGGGGATGGGATTCAGGCAGCAGTGTGTGCAGAGGGCACATGGCAAAGAGGTTCCCTGTTCCCTGGTGGGGAACGTGTACACCCATGGCCCAGCACACTCATTAACTCAGCATGCCTTGTCCACTGCAGAGAAGCAGAGGAGTGAGAAGCAGAGGAGCAAGAGGCCCGGGAGCTCGCACCTGAGGGCTGCACGGAGGCAGGGCCGGACTATGCTGCACCAGCTCAGCAGCCAGTTTGTGCGGAGGGACCGTGGCGAGATGAAAATCAACCGTGTAAGGACCTGAGGAACCCTCAGTTTTGCCCAGTGGCTCCCATGCTGGGGCTATGGTGAACTGGCAGTGCAGCAGCTCTCCAGAGAGCAGCCCTCAGCAGAGCCCAGCCTCGCTGGGATGCTGTTCCCATGTACATCCCTCCCTGGCCTGCCAAGTACTGAAATGCTCCCCAGCTCTGGCAGCCATGCTGTAGCCATGCTGCACTTGTGTTTGGTTGGCAGCAGGAGAAAGAACACGGTGGGTGCCCAGATTGATGTTGAGACAGCAGACCTGGCAGCTCTGGCAGAGCTGTGCCTCTCCTCATACACTCACTGTCAGGAAACCCCAGTGCTGGCTCTGGGGAGTGCTGTTACCAGGGTACCAGAGCTGTGCAGCTGCCAGATGGGGCAGGGACCAGAGTCAGTTCTGTGCCAGCCCCTTTGCACAGCTGCTGTGCTGGGCATCTGCTGTTGTGGGGCCGGAGAGGGTCCAAGAGCTGCTGGGTCCCAGAGCTGAGGAGCAGGCAAAGGATATCAGGGCACCAGGCTTGAATTTTGGGGATTTGGGTGGGATTGCCCTGGCTCTGCCCCCACCTCTCCCCTCCTCTGCCCCAGCATATGAATTGGCACCTGAGATGGTTCCAGACAGCAGCTGGCATTGCCAGGGGATTACTGTTAACAGCAATGACATCACATTAATTGATGTGCTGTAATCGGGCGTTCTGTGCCCGTCTCTGAGGGTGACCACAGTGCAAGAAAAGGGTGTCATCACCTTGGCAGGGGCTGCCAGCAGGTTGGCAGGACTCAGGAGAAGGGGTGGCTGTGGTGGTCTTCACCCCTGGTGTGGGGTGGCCCCTGCACCATCCCCGTACCACTCCACGTTTGCTCCTGCAGAACGTGTTTGAGAACAAGCCATCCATCCCTGAGTACAAGGTGGCCTCGGTACAGAAGTCCCGCTTCATCCTGCTCCACTACAGCATCTTCAAGGCACTCTGGGACTGGTTGATCCTGCTGGCCACCTTCTATGTGGCGATCACTGTCCCCTACAATGTCTGCTTCACGGGCACAGAGGACAGTCTCTCAGCTGCCCGCAGCACCATTGTCAGCGACATCGCCGTAGAGATGCTCTTCATCCTGGGTAGGTCTGTGTGCAGGGCTGAGCACTGATCCAGGACAGAGGTGGGGCAGGGATGAGGGGTGATGGATGGGGGAGTTGGGATTGCTGTTCCCCTGCTGTTCCTCCTGGGCACACCAGAAGTGAGATTATTGCTGGTTGTGGACGCTGGCTCAGCTCTGCCAGCCACAGACGGGGTGGTGAGGGCTGGTCCTGCTCTCCTGGGGTAGATATCATCCTGAACTTCCGGACAACATACGTGAGCCAGTCAGGCCAGGTTGTGTACGACCCTCGCTCCATCTGCATCCATTACGTGGCCACCTGGTTCTTTGTGGATCTGATCGCTGCTCTGCCCTTTGATCTGCTCTACATCTTCAATGTGACCGTGGTGAGTGCTGCTGCCACAAACACAGTCTTCGACAGCAAAGCCACTGCCCACCTCCCTGCCCCTCTCCAACACCCACGTCTCCTTGTCAGGGCATATTTGGTGCCCTGACAAGCCACAACCCTGGCTGTCTGCTGGGTGTTGGGCACAGAGGTGCAAGGCTGACGAGGATAAGTTGCCTCTGGCTTGCCCTGTAACCCATGACCCTCTTGGCAGCTATGGGAGTGGTGGTGCCCTGGGGGCAGTGCTGGGGTCCCTTCTTGTCCCTGCCCACAGCTACACCGGGTTCACCTTCCTGCCTGCCCCCCAGACCTCGCTGGTTCACCTGCTGAAGACGGTGCGGCTGCTGCGGCTGCTGCGGCTGCTGCAGAAGCTGGACCGGTACTCGCAGTACAGCGCCATGGTGCTCACGCTGCTCATGTCCATGTTTGCGCTGCTGGCGCACTGGATGGCCTGCATCTGGTACATCATCGGCCGCAAGGAGCTGGAGAGCAACGACCCCCGCACCTGGGACATCGGTGAGTGCGGGGCGCACGGAACACTGGCATCCCCCCGTGCTGTGGGGCAGCAGTGCCACGGGTGCAGCCCTCACAGCTGGCTCCTGCAAGTGCTAATCCCGGGCTGTGCTTGGCAGGCTGGCTGCACGAGCTGGGCAAGAGGCTGGAGGCTCCCTACATCAACAATTCGGTGGGGGGCCCCTCCATCCGCAGCGCCTACATCGCCTCCCTCTACTTCACCCTCAGCAGCCTGACCAGCGTGGGCTTCGGCAATGTCTGCGCCAACACCGACACCGAGAAAATCTTCTCCATCTGCACCATGCTCATTGGGGGTGAGGAGAGCAGTGGGGCTGGGCAGGGCACTCACCTCAGGCACTGTGTCCCAGGCAGGGCACTGGGGGAGATGATGGGCCTGAATGCTCTGTGGGACAGCCTCGGGTTGGGGTTTGGGGAGGTGTCCCCGTGCTGTGCCCCTCGCTGGCCTGATGCTGCCCTCCTGTCCCCAGCACTGATGCACGCCGTTGTCTTTGGCAATGTCACGGCCATCATCCAGCGCATGTACTCCCGCCGCTCGCTCTACCACACGCGCATGAAGGACCTCAAGGACTTCATCCGTGTCCATCACCTGCCCCAGCAGCTCAAGCAGAGGATGCTGGAGTACTTCCAGACCACCTGGTCGGTGAACAACGGCATTGATGCTAATGAGGTAGGAGGTGTTGGTGGGGCTCGGCCAGCCTCCTCCAGCTCCGACCTGCACCTAGTGGGGAAGTAAATGGGGCTGGCAGGGACAGCTCAGAGTGGTGCTGGAGGGACCAGATCTGGAGCAAATTCCTTCCAGCACGGGGAGCAGGACAGGCACATGGAGCAGAAGAAGCTGGGTCCCAGAGGGCCCACTTCTGCCAGTCAGGACTGCTGAGCACTGCTGAGACACCAGGGCAGCTCAGCAGCGAGGCTCCCCGCTCCAGAGGGAGATCTGTCCCCCGGGGCTGCAGGAAAGCTGCTCCCTGCTCCCCGTGCCCAGAGCCCTGGCTCCTCTGTCCCCAGCTACTACACGACTTCCCCGATGAGCTGCGTGCAGACGTGGCCATGCACCTCAACAAGGACATCCTGCAGCTGCCCATCTTCGAGAATGCCAGCCGGGGCTGCCTCCGCTCCCTCTCGCTCCACATCAAGACCTCATTCTGCGCCCCGGGGGAGTATCTGCTGCGCCAGGGTGATGCGTTGCAGGCCAACTACTTCGTCTGCTCTGGCTCCCTTGAGGTGCTGAAGGACAACGTGGTCCTGGCCATCCTGGGTGAGGGCAGGTGGCGTGGGCTCTGCCCCAGCCCTTCCTGCTGCCCAGCAGAGTGAGGGACTCAGAGCTCACGTCACTAGCCCACCCCTGGTCCCCTCCTGCAGGCAAAGGGGATTTGATTGGAGCCGACCTGTGCAGCACGGACCAGGTGATCAAGACCAATGCTGATGTGAAGGCACTGACCTACTGTGACCTTCAGCACATCGGGCTGCGTGGGCTCTGTGAAGTGCTACAGCTCTATCCTGAGTATGCCAGCAAGTTCACAGCTGACATCCACCAGGACCTGACCTTCAACCTGCGGGAGGGCAGCGAGATGGAGGTGGGTGCGTGTCCTCCTTCTCAGGCCCCTTCCTGTCCTCATGGCCCTGGGGCTGGGGCTGCGCATGGCCATGGAAGGGGAGTCTGTGCTCCATGCTCCAAGGCTGGGGCTGGGGCTGCAGCTATGCAGGAATGTCCTGTCCTGGTTCTGTGAAACCTGGGGAATTGGCAGAAAGAGCATTCGCAATGCAGGAGGGTGAGGTAGATGGAAGTCTTGGAAACGAGGTTGGAGGGAACTGCAGGGGGGATGACTGCAGGACAGACAGCCAGGGCAAAGCCCCCTGGAGTGCAGCACACAGTTGGGGGCTGTGGGTTTAGTCATGCTGATGGCTCCAGCATTTAGGGGGATGTTGTGCTGCAGAAATGGTTTTGCTGCACTTTTCCTCCCCTGGCTCTGCTGAGAGGCTTGGAGCTCCTCTGGAGCATCTCCCTGGTACCCCACTTCCTCCTGAGCTTGATGGAGGTGGTGCAGGTGGTCAGTCTCTAGGTACCAAACTGCCCTGCCAAGACCCCCTATGTCCATAACACAGGAGATGTGTAAAAAAACCAAGAGTGGAGAATGCCAGGAGCGTGCAGCAGGTTCTGCACCAGTCCCACCTTCCCCAGCTGGCTGCATGCTCCAGACAGAGCTGGTGCTCTGATGGTTGAGCCAGGGCTGAGATTTGCAGTGCAGCCTCAGCTCAGGCTCGGGACACTCAGGCTGAGGTCGGGCAGCTCATCGTTGACATGGCAGCAGCAGGGGCAGGAGAGTGGTGAGGGGTTGTGAAGGCTTGTACTGAGGCTGATGTGTGGGGATCGCGAAGGTTTGGTCGTCCAGGGGGGCACTGAGAGGCTGGGGTGCTGCGGGCCAGTGCCTGGTTCCTGTGGAGCTGTGTAGGGGCTCCCTCCTGCTGCTGAGCCGGTCCCGTCTGCTCTCCCCGCAGGGGCTCTGCCGCTACTCCCGGTCCCCGAGGCTGTCGCAGGCGCCACAGGTTCGTCCCTTGCCGAGGCGATGGGGGAGGACGGGGCAGGGATTGCTGTGGCTGGGACCAGTCCTGACCTCCTGCCCGCCTGCAGCCTTGTCCGGAGAGCGGTGCTGCCCCGGAGAAGCCCCTTCCCTCCATTGTGGAGGATGAGGAGGAGCCCGACGAGGTTTTCCAGCAGTCCCCTTCCAGCACCTCCCGCCGCAAGCTGCTGCTGCCCGCGCTGAGCAGCTCCGTGCGCCGTGGCTCCCTGAGCAGCCTCCTGGGTGATGAGCTGTGCCAGGTCTCAGCCCTACGGCACAACTGCCGCTCCCCAGCCCGTGCCAGCCGCGGCCGCAGCCCTTCTCCACAGTGCCGGCGGGACGCGCGGCTCCTGGAGCGGGATGGTGGCGTGGGCAGGAGGCCGGCCAAGCTCCTCATCCCCTCCCTGCACACTTACGGCCCGCCCGACCTCAGTCCCAGGTACGGCTGGGATGTGCTTATCCCGCTGCTCCGGGTTTGTGCCAGCCAGTCTGCGAGGGGCCCTGGGGGCCTGCTCAGATGGTGACAGAGAGGTGAGGGGGTGACGCAGGGCAACCCTCACCCCCTCCTGCTCTAGAGTCGTGGATGGGATTGAAGACAACGGAGGGACTTCAGAGTCACAAACCTTCTGCTTCAACATGGACCCGCCTCTGAGCGCAGCAAGGGACTCCCCCACTTCAGGTACTGCCGGCAGCTGCCGGGCAAGGCTAGCGTGCTGGCCCTGGGGCCGGGAGGCTCGGCAGGGCAATCGACTGCTTTCTGTGTCCTCCCCAGCAGGGACTGACGCAGGCGGCCCAGCCCTGGTGATAGAGACAGAGGAGATAAAACAGAACATCAGCAGGCTCAACCACGAGGTGTGGTGGGGACCAGAGGTGGGTGCATGTCCCCAAAAACCCTGGGGACATCGGCCGGTGCTCACTGCTTGTCTGTCCTTTTCCAGATCAACCACCTCAACCAGGAGGTTTCACACCTCAGCCGGGAGCTGCAGAGCATGATGGAGCTGCTCAAGCGTCACCTGGGCACCCTGCAGCCCTCGGCCTGTCCCTGCCGCCTGCCTGCGACCGTCTCGCCGCCTCCCCGGCCCTCGCCGCCCGCTGCCCCGGTGCCCCTCTCGCCGCCGGTGCCCCCCAGCTCCCTCAGTTCCCCCACCGCCAGTCCCCGGGCCAAACGCTGCCCCGTCCGCAGCCGCTCTGCCCACGCCGCCGCCCTGCACCCCTGGGTGGGCGCCGAGGGGCCGCGCCCGCCGCGGGGGGACACCCCCGGCCCCGACTCTCGGCGGGACTCGGACTCGCAGCCGCCCTCGCTGCCGCCTCGCTCCGCCCGTTCCTTCCCCGGCTGCCCGGCCGGGGCTTGGTCTCGCCCCCGCCCGCAGCCACGGTCCGGCTCCACCAGCTCTCACTGACCCCGCGGGCACCAGGGGGACCCTCCCCGGGGGTCTCCGCTCCGGGTGACCTTGCCCGGGGTGGCCCTGCCCCCGGAGCTCCCCGGGACGCCGCACTCCGAACACTTGCAGGGATTTTGATACGGTTTTATACTTTTCGCCCATGGGGCCTTTTCTACAGCCCGCCCGGGCCCGGCAGCCCCGCCCGGGGTCCCCCGCCTGCCCGGGGCCGTGGCAGGGCAGCGCAGCCCCGAGGAACCCGCGGGACCGGGGGAGGAGGGCGGCGGGGATCTGGCGGAGGGGGGCCGGTGGGATCTGCAGGGATCTCCGGTAGGGCTTGCCCGGGGGTCACGGCCGCTGCCGCCCCTCCGCGGCTTTAGTTTGTGTTGTTCCGCCCCGCCTCTCCCACGTTCCCCCCAACACCGAGAAATAAAGCCTCTATTTTTCCAGCCCCGGCTTCGCTGAATCTCTGCGCGCAGCCGCCCCATCCTGTCCGGGCTCCTCCGAGCCCCGCACGGGGCCGGTCGCGCCGGGACGCCCTTGGACCACAACTCCCAGCAGTCCCCGCGAAGGTGCCATGACATCACTCTCAGCTCATTGGGCGGAGCGCAGCAAGGGGCGGGGCGCTGCTGGGGCGGGGGCAGGTGATTGACAGATGTGTCTGTCTATGGTCGGCGAGCAGGGGGCGGAAGGGGTGGTCAGGGCCGGAAGCGGAACGGGTAAAGGCGGAAGTGAGGGCCGGGGCCTGCGAGACGCACCGGCGGGAGCGGCGCTGCGGGCGGTGAGTGGGGCCGCGGCCGCTCGTTTTGCCCCGAGGTGGCTGAGCGTGGAACTGACACAGTTCCTCGGGATCTCGTCTGGCCGAGGTCGGCAGCCAGACCCCGTCGCTTCGGGGGCCCCGTGGCGGGAGTGGAGCTGGGGCTCGGTGGCGCCGCTGTGCCGGGCGGGGCGATACTGGGGCTGGACCGGACGGGCGCCGCTGCCGGCGGGGCGGGGGCTTTGAGTGGCCGGGTACCCTCTCCCCTCGCCGTGCGCTGGTCTAGCGGCGCCCTGCGTGTCTTGCGAGGCGGAGGAGTGGCGCTGCCGCAGGGCACCGGCAGCTCCGGCCTGGTGGTACCGGTGTGTAGTGAGCGGTAACGGGAGGGGAGCCACGCTGGATGCGGGGAGCGGTACGACCGAGGAGATGGTGCTCGGCTCAGGGCAGTCCCGGCGGTGCTGTGGCTTCTCGGGTCGGGCTGCTTCGGGCTGGCTGTGAGCGGGGGCGGCCCGCGGGAACGAGCACCTGCAGCCGGTACCGTGTGATTGTCCGGGAGCTGTGCCCCGGCTCCCTCTCTCACAGCCGCGACTGACTGGAAGTTGAATGGGTTTGGGGGAAGGTGTGGTGCCAGGAGAGAAGGGGTTTTCATGGTGGGCTCGTGTTTTGTAGTAGTTGCTGAGCCTCTGAGGTGGGAATAGAAACTCCAGGAGCTAGGAAGCCCAGCTGGGTTCCCGGGAACTGCTGAAATGAGGGAGGTGACTTGACTTGCTGCAAATGGGCTCCAGGAGAGGCTGTCCTGAGTTACTGGTGGTGCCAGGCACAGCTCTGTGCCCCTCGAGGCCTCTTGTGAAGGGAAACAGTGGTGCTGTACCCATGGTGCTGTAGGGCCCTGAGCAAGGCCCACGGGCTGCAAGGACATTTTGTGGTTTGTCTGTAAAAGAATCTCAAGCACGGCTGTCCTTGGATCTCTGTCACAGAGGGAGAGACCCTGGTGTGTGAGCTGGGAGTGTGATCAATGTGGGAGTACAGATGTGAGTGTGAGCAACAGGTTTGCCCTGCTAAATCCTGGGGAAACTGCTCAGACCTTATTCCTGGTGATGCTCAAGGTGCTGACAGAGCTCCTGGGGCTGGGCAGGAGCTGTGAGGACCTGCAAAGAGCCCAGCCCAGCTCTGACCCCAGCCCAGCTGACCTTTAGTTGCTGCCCTCGGATGTGGCTGTTGGAGCTCTGACCTTGGCTGTTTTCAATCCTGTAAGGAAGTTGGAGAGGAGAATATGTCGAGGGACTATTTTAAGTCTGGTGTGGAACAACTTGCATCTGCTATTCTTAGCTTTTTGTGTGGAGGGTCAGCACACTTGAGCTGCCCTGTTTACAGCCTGACATCGGGCCTGTGCTCTGCTGGGGCTCCTGAGCCAGCTCTGAGCCTTGGATGAGGACAAAAAAGCAAACTCAGTCCAGTTGTTTTGGCATGCTATGCAGTCTGAGTGAGCTTCCTGGAGGTACCCACTAATATCCACTACTGCCTTGACTCTGAAAGTCCTTTGCATTTCTTTTCAGCTCACCTGGATAATAAGGTGAAAGAGGTATGTCTGAAAAGGGCTAAGAATTCAGGGTAATACCTGTAGGCAGCTGCAAGACAATGTTGATCTTGATGCATTCTTGGAGTGAGGCAAGCAGGTAAAGCAAGAGCCTGGCTGGATCTGGGAGGTCAAGGACAGGAATGTTTGGGGTCATACCTGAGTCTCAGTGTTGAAATCACCTCAGACCCCTCGTGAGTCACAACAGTTTGCTGGAACAGTCAATACCTTCAGACCAAAAATCTGCTTCTGGGGTGACCTTCTCTCCTAAGATGCTCTGGCTGATTTAGCTGACATTTAGTTGCAGGTTGTGCAGGCAGTGAGGGGTCCTTGTGGGCTCTGTAAGTAGGAGATGATGCCTCTTCAGGTGATGGAACAACCAAGGCAAGGTGGGATGGACTCCTGGGGAGGGTTTGAATTATTGGAGAGCATGAGGGAAAGGCTGGCTTGGCATGTGGATATGAACATAGTAAGATAAAACATTTATCTAGCTTGGCATTAATAGAGTACGCTTCACTTTCCTGTGAAACCAGTGATGCATTGGGCAGTGTGTAAAGGAACTGTCTGGTGATCTGTGTGTGCTTGGCTAAGCCTAATTGTTGTGCTGAGGTGTGGCATTATCTCCATCACTGCACAGCTCTTCTGCATCTCAGCAGGGATCAGCTGGAGGGTTGCTCTAGGCCCTGTCAGTCATCAGCTCTGGATCCAAATTTCTTCAGCTGCTGCACACTGGATGGTGTTCATGGCATCTCCCTGACGAGGGAGGGGGAAGGAATGCCAAGTGCTTTCAGACACAGGAAATGAAATGGGAACACTTCTAATGAAGTGGGTGTAGCCCAGAGTATTCCTGTCAGCAGACTTAAAAGAGGATAGAATGCAGAAATGTTGGAGTCAGCTGTTTTCTTCCCTTGGGGTATGAAGTTTGCAGGCTCTTATGCAAGTCCTAAGAAGTTGTTGGAATAACGCTGAAAACAGTCTAGACACTGGCCAGAAACAGGGAGCCTTCCTGGATGTAACAATATTGGGGAGGTATAAAATTCATCTTGAGTTCTGGGGCGGGAATGCTGTCCCTCCCTGGAGCACAGGAATGAGCTGCTGGAGCAACTCTGCATAAACAGATAAGAAAACACTGGTTTTCATGTTTGCTTTGGTTTGGTAGCACTCCAAATAAGGAGCTGCTTGAGGCAGGAGATCTTTGTGCAGTCTGGGAAAGATATTCTGAAGGTCACAGATTCTTTGCAGTGCAGGTGGCAGTTTGCTGCTTTTGCATTGCTGATGTTGCCTTCTTGCTGCCTGAATAGTGGGTGCTATCCAAGGCATGGATGTTGCTGAGTGTCTGGTCAAAGTGAAGCTTTGTTGAAGGCATCTGAGCAGTAGTCAGTGTCAGGAACAGGAGTTAAACAACCTTGGCTGAAGAATTGAAAACTTGATGCTTTTGTTCCTTCTGAGTCAGTCCAGGCTGAATCCATGACTTGATCCTCCAGCCTTGCTGTGCCAAGGATAACTGAAGGTGGGTGAGGGCTCCAAGAGGGAGCTACTGTTGGACAGGGAGCTAGTGGGCAGCTAATGGGAGATGAGGGTGATGTAGAACTCCCACAGAAGTCTGTGCTGGAGGGACTGTCTCAGCAGGGTGGTGGCCTTGAAATCTCTGATGATAGAGTTGTTTTGGAAAACAGCTTGCTGCTGGGGCTGCTCCAGAGGCCATGGATAAGCAAATGTCAGGAAACAGATGTGTGTATCAAGTGCATGAGAAGGAGCTGGTACTAGTTCAGGTCTGTAGCTGAATGAGTAGTTCAGCTTTGGAATGGAAATCCTATTTACCTCTAAATTAAGTTGAGCATGTCCAAGTCTTTGTGAGTCTTGGACATAGGACTGTTCAAGGGCTCATTCTTTAGGGAGGGAAAAGGCAGGAAGGTAGAGTATTGAAACTCAAAAGATGTGATGGGACTGAGGTCTAGAGGTTGAGTGTTTTCTGGTTCATCTCCTCTGTAACAGATGAGTCTGTTCCTCCTTTCTCTGCAGCCTAGACCCTCCTGCAGTCAGGCTCAGGAAGTTTGTTATTATTAATCATATTGATAAATTGGAATATTAGGTTGAAGTTCCATGCTGTGCTAGCCTGGGCTAGTGTGGTTCTGGTGGTATCATCCACACTTTCTGCTGGTCCTGCTCGTGGAAGTTGCTCCTGACCCCATGTCCTGAAGCTGCCTGTGCAGCCCTGGGCCAGCTTCTTGTGCAGTGTGAGGTGAAGCAAAACCACTGGGTAACTTCAGAGCTTCCTTTGCCAAGGAATTCATGTAACGCTGTCAGATATTTAACGAGATAAATACTTCACTGGGGCTTTTGTCTTGAGTATTTTGGTTCTAAGCCAACAAATCCCCAGTGAAGCAACTCCTTGCATAGCTGAGAACAGCAGCAGTCCTTTGGGTAACCAGAGTCTTCTGGATTGGGTTTCTAAATATCCTCAGCTTTCAGAGTAGTCCTTGCTACTGGGTGAACACAGGGTGAAAATATCAGATTCTCTAACTTCTGACACCTTAAATGAGCAGCTTTCCTGTGGTAAGGTCTTCTGCAAGGGTTAACATGAGGATCTAACAGTAATTCCCCTGTAGATATTTGTATTCCTGTCCTGGGTAGGTTTGTTTGCAGTGGGCTCTGTTGCTATTCCCCAGCATCCTGAGAGCTCTGGAGAACGGTGTTGCCCTTGGGCAGGCAGGGAGTGCAGCAGCTTGTGCTTTCTCATGTAGGGCACTCAGATTCTTGAATTTAATATTCCTGGCTATGTGCAGCCCCTTCCGGTGAGCCCTGGAAGGCAGAGGGGTTGGAGGAGCACAAACTGCAGAAGTGATAGACCTGGAGCTCTCACATGTGGGACAACATCAGGAATTGGTGCTTGACATTGATATCAAAGCAAACAACAAGCTATGTTAAGAGTTCACAATAAAAAATCAGTGCTTTTGCTGTGGGATGCCGAGCTCCTGTGTGTGCTTCAGTGAGCAGGAGGTGGGTAGGGCAGGTAAACAAACCAGCACAAGCCTTTTCATGGATCTTGTGATCTCCCAAGTGCTAGGTTTCACTAGTTAAAAGAAACTAGTAGGAAAATTAATACTTGTTAATCTTGATTACTTGAGTACCCCACCATGCCCTTCCTTTTCATGGCCTTGACAGCTTGAATTAGCATGGGAGGCTGGGACAAGCTGGGGCTTCAGCTGCTTTCCCTTGTCTGTGTGGTGCTGCTGTGGTTATTTTGGTCTGCCTGACCTGTGGTTCGAGTGTCAGTGCTGGGGTTCTTGTGGGGAGCAGGGAGAGGTGAATGCCCAGTTCTCTGCTGGAAGAGGTGGGAGGATGAGCAGCTCCCCAGGCACCACAAATGGCTTCGTAGAGCAGGAAGCAGTCCCTGTTCCTTGAGCCAGTGTCCACTAGTGGGTGTAGGCTGATCTAGCACAGGTTCGGGCTGTGTAATTCAGCTGCCTGGTTGCTCTGCAGAGCTGAGTTCTGTCTGACTGGAATCCTCAAACATGTTGGCATTGGCAGAAGGTGCCTGTCCTGCCACGGAGTGTGCTTGCTGTCTGCAGCATTGGTGGGCACTTCCTTCAGTTATTTGCTTCCTCCTATGACCATCAGCTGGTCATCCAGGTCTTGGCTATGTCCTCAGCCCAAGGCCATCAGTGACCAGTTAGGGTCCCTAAATACCACTGAAACATCTGAAAGATATGGCAACTTCTCCTGTGAACATTAAGTCATATAATCTTGTATCCAAGCCTCAAACCACCCTTAGAGATGATCCAGTTCTCCATAACTGGAGCAGTTGAGGCTCTGGCTGCTGCCTGGCCTGCACTGACCAGTGGCTGTCCATGGTGAGCTCAATGTAGATGTGCTCACTTCATTCCATTGGAGTTCACGTAGCACAACCAGATGGCAAAATGCATCAAGATCTGTGAAATATAGGTCAGGCTAAGACTTGAGGATGTCAACAAGCTCATTTCCTTGTTTTGCTCTGGGAATCACCACTATCAGATTTCAGGAGGCCGTAATTCAGACACACTGTGATTTACACAGTGTTTGTGCAGAATGTTGGTCTGGAGCAGCAGTGGAGCTGATAGACTGCCCGGGGAGTTATAAATACAAGGTTAACCAAAGCTCTTCCGTCCAAGCTGTGTTTAGAGAAGAAACTCTAAAAGGTGGAAGCCTTTCCAGGCTGGTAGAGATGCAGAGCTGCTGCTGAGCCTCTTGAACCTGGTGGTGACCAAACTGCTTCTGGCCAGAGCAACCAAATCTGCTCCCTCACCATCCAGCAAAGCCTGTTGTTGGTTTGTTTTATATCAAGCTTTCTCATCCTGTCAGTGTTTGCCCTTCCTCAGAAGAGGGAGGGGAATCCTGACCCTGCTACTTGCAAGGACCCAGCTCTGAATTACAATGTGTTTGCTGCTTAACCCTAGACTGGACTCAGAGCAATGGCTTCACAGCTCTGGCTCCTGAGACATCCCACATCACTCAGAAGTTTTACTTCTCAGTTTCTGTCCTACCTGACAGCTCTGGTGACTAGTACTGGATTAACAGCTGGTGTCTGACTGCCTCCTGGTGAGAGCAGTTTGAGGTGAGACGTCTCTAGGTCAAGTGCTTGTGTTGTTTAAGCTGCTGAGGCTCTCCAGGTGCTGGCACTCACAGGCTCCAGAGTAGCTCTGAAATGGCTGGAGGTTCCCTATCAAACTGTGGGATTGTTTAAACTTGAGGCATATTTAAAGTAACCTCAAGCACTCACAGCTGGACAGGCTTTTCCCTGCAAAGCAGCTGTTTGAACCTCTGCTCTGTGCTGAGTTGGCTTGAGCCTTGTTCACAGGACACTGCTCCAGTCTGACCTGTTGTAAACTTCTTATTCATGGATATCTAATATTTGCTGGGAAAATGTACACAGTTTTTTGGGAGATACTCTCAGGACAAGGAGAAACTGGCTTTTGGGGCATTTTCTTTCAACAAACAGCCTGCGTTAGAGTAGAAGGGAAAGTGGCGATCCAGAGCAGATGCGATCAGCTGTAGCATTTATCATCCACAGGGAAGTGGGAGTTGTGAAGGGTACAGGAAATGTGCCTAAATCTGTAACTGTGTACTTGGAAAGGATTCCTGTTCTCTGCAGACAGCAGAGCTTAGTGCTTAGGGAGGCCCTGGGATTCACTTGTGTGTAACTCTGGATGTAAGTGAGCTTGTCCTGCTATTCCTGCCATGGTTCTGTGCTTCTGCTCCGCTCAGGAAGGTTGGTGCTGGGGACTGTGGTGATCCCAGGGCATGCTGGCTTTGAACGGTCCATGTGAAGAACGTGGCCAGTGGCCTGGAATGCTGTGGTATGATAAGGGTGCTGAGGCAACAGGATGGATGTGGGAAGTGTTAGGTGCTGCCGTTGTTTGGACCAGGTTGGGTGGGTGATTCCTGGTGTGCAGCAGGAATGGGAGGGGAAGCTGCTGTCAGCTTCTGAGGGGGCAGACTGTGCCCAGAGAGCAGCTGCTGTCAGGTGCCTTTCTGAGGTGGACACTTCCTCAGGTGCCTCCCACGTAGCAGGCCACCTGCCTGGCTCCAGGGCTGTCCTTGGGCCCTCTGGGAGGTGCAGACCAAATGCCTCGTGACCTGCAGAGCTGCCTCCTGCCACTGTGGCACCGGGATGGCTCTGTATAGCCTTGATAGTCTGATGTTGCTTCCTTGTGAACTCAGGAAAGGAGGGAGCTAAAGGTCAACCCCAGCTACCTCTGTGAACTGAGTAATTGCTGTTTGAATAGACAAAGTTCTAATAACACCCATTGTGTGCTGGCTGCTCCTTACCTGCCTCACCCTGGCAAAGTGTGTGTAACATCCATACAGGATGGCAGTGTTGGAGGGCACACTGGTGGGGAGGAGAGCTTGTATTACCATTTCCTCTTTTCCAGGGAGGTTTCTGCAGACAGATGCTGCTGCCTGGCAGGAACTGCTCTGTGGTGCTCACAGCCAGTAACTTTACACTGTGGGAAGGAGCCACTGTTCTGATGGTGACTGCAAATCACCCTCTAGAACTGGTACTGCTGGTCCCTGAGCGTGTCACTAACTCTGACCTCCTCTTCCAGTTGCAACCTGCCTACAGGTGGATCCCAGTGCAGAACCTGCAGCATCCTTAACTCTTGGCACTCCTGCACTTAGACCACAATGGCAGGTCGAGGTGGAGCTGCCCGACCGAATGGACCAGCTGCTGGGAACAAAATCTGCCAGTTTAAACTTGTTCTCCTGGGCGAGTCAGCGGTGGGGAAGTCCAGCCTGGTCCTGCGCTTTGTGAAGGGGCAGTTCCACGAGTACCAGGAGAGCACAATTGGAGGTGAGTGCCAGCTCCACATGCCTGTGGCCAGGAGGTGCTGACCTTGCTGGGGCAGTCTGGGGTGTCAGAAGCAAGACTGGCTATTTTGGTCTGGTCTGGGATTTTTGCTATAAATAGAGGCAAACAGTTAATGCTTTAACTCTTGGTTCACAATTTGTTGGTGTAATGATCAGCACAGCAGAGAATAACACTATGGCAACCCCACATTTTACCTCTGAGGCTTTGTTTCCAGTGCCTCAGCTCCAGATTCTAATTGGAACAGAGGCCTTCAGCTTGGTTTATAGTCTTTAATTATCTTTTCAGACCATGATCTGGGATTTTGGGGCTGTTTCCTAGCCTGATACCGTTAACTACTCTCACAGTGCTTTCAGGTCTAGTAGTTTATTAGCTTGAAATCATTAGCACAGTGTCTCCAGTCAACCAAAGGTTGGTTGGCATGTGGGCCTCTGAGCAGCAATACTGGGGGGTGTCCTGAGAAAAGGCTTGAGCCGTCCCTCTGTGACGTGTGCAGGAAGTAAGCACAGCTGAGTGTGGCTTACTGTCAAGCAGGGCCTAATGCTGCTCTGTGGAGGACTGTGCACTGCCTCAGTCTGTATCTGAGACCTGTGCCTTTGTGCTGGGTGTAACACATGGTGCTAGACTCACTGGGACAAGAAGACAACCAGTTATTAATTTGGGGAGTGTGGTGTAAGTGGGCTGAGTTTGGTGCTGTTATTGGTGCTCAGATTGGTGCCACTGGACTGCATGATCCCTGCCAGGGGCTGCTGGGAGGGTCTGGCAGTGGATGCTTCAGGGGCCAGCTGCTACCTGGGCCCTCTGGGCCACCTTCTGTCACTGTGTGATGGTTCTTGGTTGCAGTGAGCAGGGAGTGTGACACAGCAGAGCTGCAGCTGCCACAGCGAGTGGCACTGGCTCCTGTGTGGCAGCAGAGCTGCTCCGAGCTCCTGTGCTGGCTCTGGGCCCTGTCCTGCTGGAGCTGAGGCAAACTCCCTTTCTTGCAGCTGCCTTCCTAACACAGACAGTGTGTCTGGATGACACAACAGTGAAGTTTGAGATCTGGGACACGGCGGGGCAGGAGCGGTACCACAGCCTGGCCCCCATGTACTACCGGGGGGCTCAGGCAGCCATCGTGGTCTACGACATCACGAACACAGTGAGTGTGGGCAGGGCTGGGGGGCTGCCAGGAGGCTCTCACTGCCCTGGGAGCATGTCTGGGTCAGAGCCCTGCAGGTACCTGGCTATGGGTGCCAAGTTCTTGAAAACTGCTCATGGCCTCTTCCTCAGCTCTGGCCAAGGCTGTGAGCTGATAAAGGATCCTGCTGCCAAGTGCTGCAGAGGCAGAACACTTCTCACAGGAAAGCCTTGTTCTAATCATATCTGCCCTGTGGATTCCTACATGGCTGCCCTTCCTGACTGCTGCCTCCTGTTTGCTTCCAGGACACATTTGTACGAGCCAAGAACTGGGTGAAAGAGTTGCAGAGGCAGGCTAGCCCCAATATTGTAATTGCACTAGCAGGAAACAAGGCAGACCTTGCTAACAAGAGAGCTGTGGACTTCCAGGTGAGTGGGAATCCAGAGAAGTTATTACCCAAGCAGGTCAGGAAAGCATCTTTTTGCCTAAGTGAGGGAGATGGCAGCTATTTAAAGTATGCTTTGAGGGAGAATGAAAGTGAGATTTTGTGCTGAGGACTGCAGGATGCCACTGAGCAGGGTCTGTTCTCTGCCCTTGCTTCTGTCATATCACGTGTGGCCCTGGCTGGTGAGAATCCTGGTGAATGTGGAGGAGGAGCAGGAGGCCCACAGAGCACAAACCTCTGTCCTCAGCCTCCTTTACTGCCTTACTCATGTGGGGATGTGGAACAGCATCTTCTGAGTATGAGACACATGAGGAGCCATTCCTGGCTTGTCCTCTGCTACTTACAACTCTTACCTCATCTGAGGTGAGCATGCAGGGGAGGTTCTTACTCAGCCTCACACAGGATTACTTGTGGTGGCCTTGCAATGGGTGACACACTCCTAGCTGACCCAGCTCCCAGGCGCCGTGTGTGGCTCAGTCAGGCTGTGCCCCAGCTCAGCTGTGGGACACTGGCCATGCAGGGCTGCTGGTGGAGCATGTCCCTGGTTTGTCCAGGCCAGATGTGGACAGGGCCAGGGGAGGGAATTCCTAGCCCAAGGTGGGACATAGTGTTTCTCCAGCAGTTAATGCGTTGATAAATGAAGTGCATGAAGTCTGCTTGGGCATCCTGGCAGGCTGCCTTTAGCACTCTGATGTGATTGTTTGTAGGATGCACAAACATATGCAGATGACAACAGCTTGCTGTTCATGGAGACGTCAGCGAAGACAGCGATGAATGTGAATGAAATCTTCATGGCAATAGGTAGGGCCTGTGTGTAGGGCTGGGGTAGCTCTGAGTGCCAGCACTGCAGCCCAAGAGGGTCCTGTGTCAGCCAGGGCTGGTGGCTCTTACTGGGACAGGTGTCCAGCTTGCTACGCTGGTGTAATTGGTCATTACCTGAGTGTGTGGAGCCTTAGCTTTGCAAAGCTGTTTCCCTGCCCCAGTGTCTGAGGTGGCGATGGAGATGGGAGCAGGTCTGATGCCATGGTTTGGCATGCAGTGCCAACTGCATGTTTGTGCTGTCCCAAACACTGCTGGCCGTGAGGGCTCAGGCTGGAGCAGGCTGAACCCAGCCTGGGCCGTGCAGTGAGAGGAGGATGGCCTCTGTGGAGAACCCAGCTAACATCCTGTTTCCTTCTAGCCAAGAAACTGCCAAAAAATGAACCCCAGAATGCTCCTGGTGGCCCAGGCAGGAATCGGGTGGTGGACCTTCAGGAGAGCAGCCAGCCGAGCAGAAGCCAGTGCTGCAGCAACTGAGCAGCTGCTCCGGCCCGCGAGCCCTCGGAGGACGTGACTGGAACCCACGCTAACGATCGCACTTACCGTAGGGCGGCTGCTGCCGGCGCCGCTGTGATTCTCCATCCCTTTCTGATCATAGGCTGGAGGGAGTTCTTCCACCTGCACCTTTCTGTACAAATACTAATTCAATTCTAAGTCTTAAGTCACTTTTTTAATATATGAACTTCTGCTCTTCCCTCTTCCTGGTGGTGGTGGATGCAGGACCTGGTGTCTGCCCAGCCAGCGTGGCCATCCTGCGGGTGAGGCCAGCAGCACCCAGGTCCCACAGCACTGTAGTTCACTATGGGAAACAAAGGGATATTGGGACACGTGTTTAAAGTTCCCTGTCTGTAAGAGCTGAGGTTGATCCCGTACGATGCGCCCAGAACAACCACTAAACTGTAGCATTAGAGACAAACTCTGGCTCTTGGGCCACTTATTGACCAAATCAATGATGAGTATTTGGGGTGGGGCAGAGGGAAGCAAAACTGGTTTCTTCTGTATTTTGTATTGTATGTTTCTCCATGTAACCAATCAGTATCTTGTCAATATAGTACATCCAACGAGCTGCCTGTTGTCTTTCTTTGTGTTGGACTCCAGCATGCCAACTCTTCTTTTCTCTTGGTTCTGTCGTAATGCACTAATCCTGTTGCAACTTTTGCAAAAAATCTTGTATAGAAATTTGTCCTTTTCTTGATGGTTGTGATGCCACTAATATTGTTAACCCTGCTCTGGTGGGAATACACAAGGTTTATTGATGTACAGAGGTGGGGTGGGAGAAACCTTGGGTAACCTGTCGGTGGGAACGACATGTATTGCAAAAGCCTGTAATTCCACAAAGAATGAAGGGAGGTATTAAATGGCTTCTGTTGCCAGACTCTAACTGATGTCGGCTGCTGCCTAGTGCCTAATGCAGTGTCTTATGCATCCTGGTATTTAAGAGGAACTGTTGACTTAGTCTTCATCACAAACTTCAGTTTTGTGTGATTAAAACAAAATTTTTATAAACCTATCATAACCACAATGTTCATGTTTTTTGATGCAGCAGGGACTGGATCTGAGCACAACAGTTCTGGTGGAGGCTGTGCTGTGCTGGGCTCCTCCTGGTGTGTCCTACACCTTGGTAGGGAAATGGGGCCCTTTCTTCCTGAAGAGGAAGAAATGAGGCTCCTGAGCTTGGGCTGTGTGGCTGCTCCTGCACCGTTGCTGTCCTCACAGTGATGCTGCTGCTGTGCACTTGGCTCCAGTGTGCTTAAGGAAGCTTGGAGGAAATTGTGGGAATTATTCTTTGGTTGATACTTCTAGGGAAACTCTACAATGCAAGTTGGGAAGAGGTGGGGGAAGGGTGTGTGGAGGAGCTCTGCTCTTCAGAGGGACAGGCTTAGGATGCTGTTCTAGAATTCATGAACACAGTGCTTCTGTCCCTGGAGCGTGATGGTGTTGGAAGATGCTGCTCTCCTGTCACTGCTGCATGGACTTTGAGACCTCAACACCCTGGGACCTGGAGCCTATATGGAAGAAGGAGCAGCCCCTAGCAGCTCCATCCCTACCATGTATGCTGCCAGCAGCACCAGCTCGGGAGAGGCTGAGGATGGAGACGTGCTGCATTTGGAACCTGTTGCCCCTTTCAGCGGAGGGGCTGCAAGAGGCTCAGTCACAGGAGAGCTGTGAATAGAGTTGTACAAACAGTCTTGGCTTATGTGCCCTTCATCCACTATCCAAGGTCTCAGTGCTTCTTCCTCATGCTGGATTTCGTTAAAATCCTGGGGGCAGGAAGGGTCTGGATTGATTTGGTGGAGTGCCTGGGATCATGCTTGAGCCTGGGCTGCCTGTGGGGTGAGGGTTTCAGTGGTCCCCACTACACCTCAGTTGTGTTGTGCTGTGTGTGCTTGCACTGCTTGGCTGCTGGAGGTGCTCAGGATCTCTGTGGCACTGCCCAGTGCTTACAGTGTGGGGTGGACTGATGCTGGTGGTTTCCACAGGCAGCCAGAGATGGACCAGTTTGGAGAAGAGCTTCCCACTCAGAATAATCCAGGGTGCACTGTGTGCAGTGCTGTTGCCATCTGCTGGTTCCTCTCCCTGGGTGCCTGGTTACTTCCTAGACTTTGGGTCTGTGATGCTCTAAGGAGGGTCTTGCTGCTTGCCAGAGCAGGTGCTCAGGGGTTCAGTATCAAGGCTGGGGACCTGCTGCTGTTCCTGGTGTGTCTGGGCAATGGGCTGTCTTGCTCTCAGGGCAGCTTTAGCACAAACAGGCGTTCCTCCCTGTTGCCTGCCTGCATTCCTGCTGCCTGCCCACACACCTGCTGCCTGCCTGGGCCTGAGTGCGGGTGTTTGTGGTGGTTACACACCCCGCTCAGGCTTGGGCTTTTCCCTCCCTGCTTAGGGTGGACTCCAGCAGCCCCTTGCCAAGGTGGGAAGGGGAAAGTGTGGGTACAAGAGCCTCACGCCACACCCAGCCAGTGTGGTTCCCTTCCTATTCTGTGGGAACGGGTATTTGAGGCTGTGGAGCTGGAGAGGATGCTGACAGCAGTGTGAGGAAGGAGTGAGGGTACCCCTGCTGCTCCTGCTCAGGTGAGTGGGACTGCCCGTCCTGCCTGCCTCCCTCTGTTAGCAGCATAGTGCTCCCAGATCCCCTCTCCTCCCTCACAGACCCCTCTGGGTCTGTTCTCTGACCCCATTTTGTGCTGCCCTGAGAAGCAAGAGAGGTTCTTTTCTCTCTGTGTGTCTCTCTCCTTTGGCACCAAGAGTAGGGCGCAGCCTCCCCATCAGTCAACACCCAGAGAACGCAATAAGATTCAATGCAAAAGTATTTTTATTGGATACAAAAACATTCCAGTATAGTGAAAAAAATTGCATCATTGCCAATGAAGCTTGTCTGGGCTTTAACCCGAGACTTGCTGCTGTCTGCTCCGGTCCTGCCGTGGCCATCGGGTCCCATCCTGTTACACCTGGGCTTTGTTAGTGGCTCCATCCTCAGAAGCTGGTCCGGTCTGGGGGGCAGCAGGGCTGACCTGGATGGGCACGTTCCTCTCGGGAGCGGCCGGCAGTGCCAGCTTGGGGGCCTCGATGCGCAGCTGCCCATCCTTGGACAGGGAGCAGGTCAGCGCTTCGGCATCCACCTCCTCGGGCACGTCCCACTCCCGCTTCAGCACCTCGTACTTGTAGGAGAAGGAGCCCTTCTCATCGACATTCTGTGTCTCCTTCTGCCCCACCAGCACCACCTTCCTGCCCACCACCTTCACCGACAGCTGCTCGGGAGCGAAGTTCTTGACGTCCTGGCAGACAGAGAAGCCATCCCCAGAGCCCTGGGTCAGGGTCATGCTGGTGCTTGGGCTGTGCTCCGCGGTGATGGCTCCGTGGTTGCTCAGGAGCTGCTCGAAGCTGCTCATGAACTCCCGAGCTTTCTCCATCTCCTGCTGCAGCTCGGTGAAGATGGTCTCTGCGTGTGGCCAGAGGGTCCTCACTGTGCCCAGCCGGCTGGCCAGGGAGCTGGAGGCGAATGGTGCGAGGTGCATCCGGCAAAGCATCGCTGCTGCTGCTGCTGTGCTGCTGCTGTGCTGCTGCTTCTGCTTCTGTCGCCTTTCCAGTGAGCTGGAAGCGTTCTGCCCCGCTGCTGCCGTCGGAGGCTTTTATACCCGTCCCCTGGAGGCGTGGCCTTGTCCCGCACATTATGTCACCCTCGTGAGAAGAGCTCAGCACTTTCCAGCCCGTTCCAGTTCATTCTTGTTACTCACCCGTGAGGAGAGGCTCCGCTGACGTCGTGCCCGGCATACCTTCGCCCTGACTCTTACAGCTCTGCTCTCCTGGCTTATAATTAGCAGCATCACCTCAGCCTCTGAGCGGGATGCCTGAGCCACCCTTGCCAAAAATCTGTGCCCTTTGCATTTCCCAGGCATGGAGTGAATGTGGGTTGGTCTGCTCCCTGCCTACCCCCACCCTCAGCTGTGTCCCATTTCCCCCCACCTGTGCCCACGGAGGTCCCCTCAGGTGAGGCCAGAAGCCAGTCCGTGGGTCCATGCCCAGGTGGGGTGCACAGTGGGGTGCTGAAGGGTCAGGACAGGATGGGGGTGGCCAACAGGGAGAGGGGTCCCAGAAGGTGCTGGAAGTACCTGGCAGCAGATGACATGGGACATGTACTTTAGGGGTGTGACTAGTCCCTGTACTGCCAGAAGTGCTGAGTTCCTGGCACTATGGGGGCTCCACCGAGCCCCCGGTGGGGGGGGGCGCCAGGGAAGGGCTCTGTAGCCCCCCGGCCATGGCCCCGTGGGCCCTGCTGCATCACGATGGCTCTGCAGAAACCTGAGCTCCCAGCAGTGACTGCAGCTCCCTATTTGTGGCATGTGACTTGTCCCCAGAAACAGGCGCTGCTATTTTGGCTGGTGGATAATCAGCCTCTCAAAAATAGGCGATGGCTCCAGGAGGGTGCGTGGGGAGAGAGCGTTCTGGAAGGGACACACCCCTGGGCAGGGGAGAATAAAATCCGCTGCTCCCCTGCCCCAGCCCAGCACGGCTTCAGCCACTGCACCGAGCAGAGCTGCAGCACAACCAGGAGCACTCGTTGGGAGCAGAGATGCTTTGCCGCCTGCACTTCATGCCACCCATGTCCAGCTCGCTGTTCCCGTGGCTGGGACCCATCCGCACCCTCTGGCCACATCCAGGCACCCTCTTCGCTGAGCTGGAGCGGGAGATGCGGCTGGAGATGGAGAGGGCTCGGGAGTTCATGAGCAGCGTGGAGCAGTACCTGACCAGTGGGAGCAGCCCCGGGCGGCTCGGCATCGCCGCAGACCGCACATCGAGCACCAGCGCAGCTCTGACCCAGGGCTCTGGGGATGGCTTCTCTGTCTGCCAGGACGTGAAGGACTTTGCGCCCGAGCAGCTGTCGGTGAAGGTGGTGGGCAGGAAGGTGGTGCTGGTGGGGCAGAAGGAGACGCAGAACACAGACGAGAAGGGCTCCTTCTCCTACAAGTACGAGGTGCTGAAGCGGGAGTGGGACGTGCCCGAGGAGGTGGATGCCGAAGCGCTGACCTGCTCCCTGTCCAAGGATGGGCAGCTGCGCATCGAGGCCCCCAAGCTGGCACTGCCGGCCGCTCCCGAGAGGAACGTGCCCATCCAGATGGGGCCGGCGGTGGCGCAGCCAGCTGGCAGCACTGAGGAGGGAGCCGAGCGGGCCAAGGCGTGAAGAGGAACTACGGGGACCAGGCTGAGCCTGGCTACGGGGGCAGCTGCTGGCCGCAGAGCGGGACCGCGCTGAGACCGCGCGATGGCCCGGGGGGTGGTGTCTGCCCAAACCATGAGGCTTTTTTGATATGTAATAAATATTCCTAACTTTTATTTGCGTGGTTTTGGTATTCCTGGGCTTGCTCAGCCCTGTGCTTTTCAACGCTCCTGTCGGTGCCCACGCAGTGCGATGGCAGGGTGGGGAACGGGGCTGTGCTGGCACCGGGCATGTTCCTGGCACCTCTCCGCAGCTATGCCCAGGCAGAGGAATTTGTGCGAGGGTCTCCAGGCCATGTGCAGCACTGAGAATCTCCAGGAGGTTCTGAGCATACCCCTGGGAAGCCTTCGGACAATTGACTCCCATCTTTGGGATGGTGCTGGAACACTCCCGTGCGGCGCCCACGTCCTCCCTGCCGTGCCCCGCCGACAGCTCTAGCACCTTCCAGGCGCTGCCCGCAGCTCCGCGCACCAGCCCGACGCTAAGCCGCGCCCCGCACGGTGCGAGTGGGCGCGGCCGCTCATAAATGGCCCTGCGGGCGGAGCCGGTTCGCTGGGGCCGGTCCGGAGGCGCGGCCGCGCTCCGTGCCAGGCTCCGGCTGCCAGAAGGCGGAGGGCGGCTCGCACTCCTCATTTGGAGAAGAGGGCGTGGCCACGCACCATATTTGCGGGAGTCCGCGGAGCGCGCCGTGCGCTGCCGGACCGGCCGCGGTACCGGTTACCGGAGAGGCGGGAGGGCTCCTCCGGGCACCGCCGGCTCGGCATCGCCCCGTGAGGGGCTGTCGCGGTGGGTCATCATGACCGGACCTCGATCCTCTCTGGGCAGCTCACGCCACCCTCAGTGCCGAGTGGGAGCTCTGCTCCCGTTCGGGACAGCGGGTGACGCGAACCGGCCCCAGGAGCGCCGTCCCGGCGGCACCGGCCCCCCCGCTCCCACCGCAGCGGACTACAGATCCCGGCGTTCCCGGCGCGCAGGCGCAGTGAGCGCGGGGCGCACGCCGGGCCCGGCATGGCGGAGCCGGAGGCCGCGCAGCCCGGGCGGCCCCCGCCGNGCGGGATCCAGCGACCCGGCACGGCCCGGGCTGAGCCAGCAGCAGCGGGCGAGCCAGCGCAAGGCGCAGGTGCGGGGGTTCCCCCGCGGGAAGAAGCTGGAGAAGCTGGGGGTGTTCTCGGCTTGCAAGGTGGGGACAGCGGGACCGGGAGGGCAGGAGCTGGGGTTCGAGGCTGTGCATGAATGGGAGATGCAAGGACGGGCATGGGTGGGGGGTGCAGGGGATGAAGGAGTGGGGGTTCAGTGGTATGCATGGGTGGGGGATGAAGGACGAGGGTGCTGACCTGAGTGAGGGATGCAGGAGGGAGTTGCAAGGACGTTTATGGGTGTAGGAGGGGAATTTAGGGAGTGCAGGAGGGTGAGTGCAAGGAATACATGGACAAAGGATGTGCTGGGATGTACGTGGGGTGCAGGACGGGGGTGCTGTGCTGTGTGCAGGCAGAGGGTGCAGGAAGAGAGTGCTGAGTTTTCCAAGGGAAGTGCAGGGATGCCACTGGCCAGGGGCTGCGGAGTCCAGAGGCTGCACGAGGGAATGTTAGGATGGTGGATGATGCAGGGTGGGGGCTAAGAAAAGCTGGGCTGAGTGAAAAGGGGTTGGTAGGGGCCAGGGAAAACCTTTGGCCACAGAAGGCGGCCGCCTCAGCTTGTGGCAGCGCATGGGTCACTGCAGCAGCCACTCCTGTCCCTCATCCTAGGCCAACGACGCCTGCAAGTGCAATGGCTGGAAGAACCCCAACCCCCCCACAGCCCCTCGAATGGACCTGCAGCAGCCAGTGACCAACCTGAGTGAACTGTGCCGGAGCTGTGGCCACGCGCTGGGTAACTCCTGTGGGAGCTTCTGGGCAGGGCCAGCGGTGCTGATCCCTCAGTCTCACAGTGACTTTCTCCCTGGCACAGCTGACCATGTGTCCCACCTGGAGAACGTCTCAGAGGAAGAGATCAACCGTCTGCTGGGCATGGTGGTGGATGTGGAGAACCTCTTCATGTCAGTGCATAAGGAGGAGGACACGGACACCAAGCAGGTGTATTTCTACCTGTTCAAGGTGCGTTTGGGCTGTGTGTGACTCACTGCTCCACTCATGGGGGACACTTGTGCAGAGTCTCTGGTCATTGTGGGGGAGTGGGAGGGCTGCTGTCCCACTGTTCCTGCTCTGTTGGAGCTGGCGCTGAAGCTGGGGCTGTGAACCATCCCACAGCCCAGAGACCTGAATGCTGAGTCTCTTCTGGAGTGACTGCTCTCCTGGCCTTGAGTTCCCTAGGGGGGCAGTTTCTAGGGTATGAATGGGTGTGCTCCAAGGGCAACACTGCTGCCTTCCTGGCTGTGGAAATTGGAGCAGCCCCATGGCAGCATTCAGCCACCTCCATCATTCCCGGAGCATCTGATTCCTGGGACTCTTCTGACTGTGCCTGATGGTGTCTTTGTAGCTGCTGCGGAAGTGCATCCTGCAGATGAGCCAGCCTGTGGTTGAGGGGTCCCTGGGGAGCCCCCCCTTTGAAAAACCAAACATTGAGCAGGTGAGGCTACTGTCAGGCTCAGGCACTGCCCTGATGACTTGTCCTGTGTTCTGCTGCTCTTGCACAGTCCCCTCACTCCCTGGGAGGCAGCATGGAAGGATCCAGAGCAGCCCCAGCATGCTCCCACTGTCCCATCCTCTCCCCAGGGAGTCCTGAATTTTGTGCAGTACAAGTTCAGCCACTTGCCGCCCAAGGAGCGCCAGACCATGTATGAGCTCTCCAAGATGTTCCTGCTGTGCCTCAACTACTGGAAGCTGGAGACACCATCCCAGTTCCGTCAACGCTCCCAGAATGATGATGTGGCCACCTACAAGGTCAACTACACCAGGTGAGGGCAGGGGTCCAGTGAGCCTGCCCCCCTAGGGTCTAAGTCCTGGGACTCCCCAGCTCTCCCAGACTGCCAGTCCACGAGAAGAGCAGTCACCCAGTGGGGCCAGTGCTTCTAAATGTCAGCCGTGCCCTTTTCCCACCTGCTCTTCCTGCCCCTGCTCCCAGCAGCTTTGTCCCAGGAGGGATATGGTTGCTCTGGGGTCTCTGGTTCCAGCCCTATCACCAGAGCCCTTTCCTGTCCCACAGGTGGCTGTGCTACTGCCATGTGCCACAGAGCTGTGACAGCCTGCCCCGCTATGAGACCACCCACGTCTTTGGGCGCAGCCTCCTCAAGTCCATCTTCACCGTGACTCGCCGGCAGCTGCTGGAGAAGTTCCGGGTGGAGAAGGACAAGCTGGTGCCAGAGAAGCGAACACTGATCCTCACCCACTTCCCCAAGTAGGTACCCAATGTGGAGATGGCAGCTGGAGAACTGAGGGGACTCCTCTTTTGGGATGCTTGCATGCTGATGTACCAGTCCCTCCCAGGTTCCTCTCCATGCTGGAGGAGGAGATCTACGGTGAGAACTCTCCAATCTGGGAGGCTGATTTCACAGTGCCAGCTGCAGAGGGTGCCCAGCTGGTGTCTCGCCCAGGTATTTCAGGAAGCAGCTGTCCCTGTTTGGGGGCTGTGGGATAAAGGGTCAAGGTGTGGCTGAGCAGAGGCATTTTCCAGCGCTCATAGGCACCATGGGTCTGTTGCAGCTGCGGTCAGCACTGTTGCTGTGCCCACCACACCTCTTTTCAGTAAGAAGCTCAGCAGCAGCAGCTCGGCTGCCAACCTGGACTCCAGCACCCCAGAGCCTCTGCCAGGTAAGGTCATGAGCCCGCACCAGAAAGCTGAAACTGTCTGTGGTCCCTCCCAACACTGGATGTGCCGCTCTGCTCCCATCCCAGGAGAGAAACGGAAGCTACCTGAGAGCCTGACGCTGGAGGATGCCAAGCGGATCCGTGTCATGGGAGACATCCCCATGGAGCTGGTGAACGAGGTCATGCTGACCATCACGGACCCTGCTGCCATGCTGGGCCCTGAGGTATTGGCTGTGGATGCTGGGGTTGCTCTGGTCCTCCCCAGGCCCCACAGAGCTGCTTCCCCAGTGTGCCAGGGTGGAGTGGGGCTCTCCCAAAAGAGGGTGTGCAGGGCCAGTGACCCCCCCCAATGCCCCCAGACCAGCCTGCTGTCGGCCAACGCGGCGCGGGATGAGACGGCGCGGCTGGAGGAGCGCCGCGGCATCATCGAGTTCCACGTTATTGGCAACTCGCTCTCGCAGAAATCCAACAAGAAGATCCTGATGTGGCTGGTGGGGCTGCAGAATGTCTTCTCGCACCAGCTGCCCCGCATGCCCAAGGAGTACATCACCCGCCTCGTCTTTGACCCGTGCGTGGCTGGGGGATGCAGGGGGGCTGGTGTGCGGGGCTCCCCTCACCCTCGGCCGTGCTGCCCACAGGAAGCACAAGACCCTGGCACTGATCAAGGATGGACGAGTGATCGGGGGCATCTGCTTCCGTATGTTCCCTACCCAAGGATTCACGGAGATTGTCTTCTGTGCTGTCACCTCCAATGAGCAAGTGAAGGTGAGAGTGGGGAGAAGGGAGATGGGCATACACGTGTGGCCCCCAAAGCCTGGTGTGGGCAGGGTGGTCTCTCTGTAGCTGGTCTAGGGTTGTCCCAGCCCCTTGGGCAGCCAGACCTGCTCAGCACTAGCCAGCCCCAAGCAGTGGTAGTTGCTCCAGGACATCTTCCAGCTGCTGTTTCTGTGGGTGGGAAGGGGTTGTTTATCCCAGCTGGGGCTGCTGGGGTGGGGGTCCCTGCCTGTCTCATGGTACTTCCCCAGGGCTATGGGACGCACCTGATGAACCACCTGAAGGAGTACCACATCAAGCACAACATCCTCTACTTCCTCACCTATGCAGACGAGTATGCCATTGGCTACTTCAAAAAGCAGGTGGGCTCCTTTCCCAGGGAGCTGCCCTCAGTTCTGCTGCACACCTGCCCCCTCCCACCTGCCCCTCTCTCCTAGGGCTTTTCCAAGGACATCAAGGTCCCCAAGAGCCGCTACCTGGGATACATCAAGGACTATGAGGGGGCAACCTTGATGGAGTGTGAGCTGAATCCCCGCATCCCCTACACCGAGCTTTCACACATCATCAAGAAGCAGAAGGAGGTATGGCCCAGGGGTGGGCAGGAGGGTAGGTTAGTGCTGCCAGCCACCCCCACAAAGGCAGGGGAGCAGTCTGAGGCTGTGCTGGGCCTAAGAGCAGACTTGCAGGGCAGTAAAGGGGCACTGGTGGTGTTGACACTGTTGTGGTTGTCTCTGCCCCTGCATGGTGGGTTTGTAGGGTCCCACATCACGGTATGATTACCTGGAGCATCCTGCAGCCCTCACTCAGCTGCTCCCTTCCAACCCTCATTCCCTGCAGATCATCAAGAAGCTGATTGAGAGGAAGCAGGCGCAGATTCGCAAAGTCTACCCAGGCCTGACCTGCTTCAAGGAGGGTGTGAGGCAGATCCCCATTGAGAGCGTCCCTGGCATCCGTGAGTCCTGGCAGGAGGGCTCTGTCCTCCCTCCCCATGGCTGCAGTGTCCCCATGGTGACACTGACACTTGTCTTTCAGGAGAAACAGGATGGAAACCACTGGGGAAGGAGAAGGGGTGAGTGCTGCATAGGGGTGAGGGTAGACCTGCAGCAGCAGAGCCTGGGGCTCAGCCCCAGCTGTGCCTCAGTATTGGCATTTTCCTGGCCCTGGAATGGAGAGAGGCTGATGGGCACTGGCTTTGTCCTGCAGGAAGGAGCTGAAGGACCCGGACCAGCTCTACAACATGCTGAAGAATCTCCTGGCCCAGATCAAGGTGTGGGCAGGAAAGGACCCTCACTCCGGGGTGCCTGTCTGCCTGACAGCCCTCAGAGTTGCCTCCCTTGGGATGGGCTGTACAGGGCTGCCCTTGGGGACTGCTGGGGTGACCCAGGTGTGGGGGCAGCAGAACCCCTGGGTGCTGTAGCAAACAAGGGGCTGTGTGTTCATTACTCCAACTGCTCCCCACTTCTCCCCAGACCCACCCCAGTGCGTGGCCCTTTATGGAGCCAGTGAAGAAGTCAGAGGCACCAGACTACTATGAAATCATCCGCTTCCCCATTGGTAGGTTGCTGTGTCCAGCTAGGATGGGATTGCAGAACAGGGGACTGAGGACCCCACATTAAGTGTGGGGTCCGTGCTGGGGACTCATGTTTGGGGTGGTGAAAGCCTCGGGATAATCCAGAGTGAGAGAGGGATGATTTGGGACGCGTGGTTGGTGTCCAGCTCATTGGCTGGGGGGTGCAGAGGCCTGGGGAGGGGTCCTGACCCTTCCCCACGCGCAGACCTGAAGACCATGACAGAACGCCTGAAGAACCGCTACTACGTCACCAAGAAGCTGTTCATCGCCGACCTGCAGCGCATCATCACCAACTGCCGCGAGTACAACCCGCCCGACAGCGACTACTGCAAGTGTGCCAACACCCTCGAGAAGTTCTTCTACTTCAAGCTCAAGGAGGGCGGGCTCATCGACAAGTAGCAGGGGCTGGCCTAGACCTGCTGTGGCCGCTGGCCCTCCCATGGGGAGGGACAGGGCTCCTGTGGGATCCAGCCCCACTCTCTCTGTTGGTGGGAGCTGCTGGAGGGATTGGTGCTGCTGAACAGCCTGGGGAGCTGGGCTTTCCTTCTTGGGGAGCCACAGGGGCTGGGGGAGCTGGTGCTTTTATCCCTGAGGTGCTCTGGCTGCCTCTTCTAGGGAATAGAGGTAAGGCTGGAGCTGCCTCCGAGGATCTGGCCAGGGCAGGGACAGCACTGAGCTCCTGCCTCTGCCTGGGGAGTGGGAGCCCCCTGACCCCTGTGCTTCCCCCATACCTGGGATCGTGCCTTCTGCCCTGGCTCCCTGTGGCAGGGCAGAGGTACACAAGTGCTTTGGTTTCTGCTCCGTCCACGCACAGGCAGCCCCTGCCCCTCACACTGAATGTACGGCGGGGTCAGCCCTGTGCTGCCCGCAGCGGTGCTGCTCCTGGGCCAGGGTCCTGCTGGGCAGGGGGCTCTGCCCTGCACACCCAGCTCCTGCTGCCTCTGTCAGCTCTTCCCTCACCCCGGGGCAGGCCTGCCTTCCCTGCCTGTACATCTTCTCTGCCTGCCCCTGCTGCCAGCTAGGGGCTTGGGGGACTGCCAGCCCCAGTCCTGCCCCTCTGAGTGTCAGGGAGGGTGGCTGCCCGGTGCTGTGCTGGCCTCTGCTCCCTGCTCTGCTCTGGCTGGCAGCCACCTCTGCTCCTTTCCCCCCTCGCTTCCCCCTCCTTGTGCCCCCTACCCCTTTCCATGCCCCCCACTCCCCCGTTCCACTTGACTGGTGTTTTCGTTGTTTTGTTTGTTTCTTTTTTTTAAATAAATGTCCTTGTGCAGCCCCAGCTTCATTCTTGGTAGGCAGGGGGACAGCCTGGAATCTTCTGGAGGGTATTGAGGAGAGGAACATGAACTGCTTGGGATAGGGAGAGTGTGAAGATCTCCGTGGTTGGGCTGGGGTTCACTGGGCAGAATTAGGGTGCAGGAGTTGGTTGGGGTGCGCTGGGGCCCTGGACAAGCCGGGGCACAGGAGCCGGCTGGGTGCAAGGAGGGTTCTGAGGTTTCGGTTTTGGTTTCGATTCCAGTTTACAACCGGGGCTCCAGGGGGATTCCCGGGCCGGGCGGACGGCTCTGCTCGGTTCGGCTCGGCTCGGCTCGGCTCAGTTGGCCGTATCACTGGGCGTGGCCCTCCCTTGCTGGGCCCTCCCTCCTGCCCTGCCTCGTCAAAACCAAGCGGATGCACCGCCTCCAGTTTCGTTTCTGGCTCGGTCCCGGGTGCGGGGCGCGGAGCGGCGGGGATGGAGCTCCGGGGGTACCAGCGGGAGGCGGCGGCCCCGGCCCTGCGCGGCCGCAACAGCATCGTTTGGCTGCCCACGGGCGCCGGGAAGACCCGCGTGGCCGTCCACGTCTGCCGGCGGCACCTGGAGAGCCGGCGGGGCGGCAAGGTGGCCGTGCTTGTCAACAAGGTGCTGCCCTGCCCTGTGACCGCGGGAGCCACGGTGGTGGTGCTGGCCGGTCCTGAGCGTGGTTCTGTGGGCGCAGGTGCACCTGGTGGACCAGCACACCGAGAAGGAGTTCCACGCACTGCAGGACGCCTTTAAGGTGACATCCATCAGCGGGGACACCAGCCACAAAACCTTCTTCGCCAGCCTGGTGAAGAACAGCGACGTTGTCATCTGCACAGCCCAGATTCTGGAGAACGCCCTGGTCAGCACGGAGGAGAACATGCACGTGGAGCTGACAGGTAGGCAGCAGATGACATATGCTGCTGGCCCCACAGCTGTGGCTGAGCCCCTAGCTGAGCAAACATCTGACCCTGCTCCCCTCCCTGGCCTGGAGCAGATTTCTCGCTGCTGGTGATAGACGAGTGCCACCACACACACAAGGATGCTGTCTACAACAAGATCATGCTGAGATACCTCCAGCGCAAGCTCAGTGGGGAGCAGGACCTGCCACAGGTCCTGGGGCTGACGGCATCCCCTGGCACTGGGGGTGCAACATCCTTTGAGGGGGCAGTAGAGCACATCCTGCAGGTGCGTCCTGTGCCCCCTGCCCTGCTTCAGCACAGCTTGCCCTGGGGCTCATCTGGGTATCCCTTGGGATGGGGGTTGATGCCCAGGTGTGTGGGTGCTCAGCAGCCCAGAGGAGTCATCCCCAAACTCACCAGGTTGCCAGGAAAAATGGCATTGTCCTGGGCAGCTGGGCTCAAGGTGGCAGTAGGGTCTTTCTTTCTCAGATCTGTGCCAACCTGGACACTGAGAAGATCACATCAGTTCAGGATGGGGCGCAGCACCTGCAGAGCTATGTCCCCCAACCCAAGAAGCAGTATGATCTGTGCCAGGAGAGAGTGCAGGTGAGGGATGGCTGCTCAGAGCCATGAGGCTGCTTGCTGGGTGGAAGATGAGGCCCCCAAGCCCTGCTGGGTGAGGGGCTGTGTCCCTTCCTCTGCTTAGCTCAGGCCAGTCTGAAAAATCTGTTGACCCAGAGCTTTGGTGCTGGGGGAATCCTGCAACTGTCTGGGTCCTGCCATGCAAGCAGCCACAATTCCTGAGTCCTGAGCCCCTCCCTGCTCCCAGGACCCCTTTGGTGAGCAGCTGAAGAAGATGATGGCGCAGATCCAGCAGTTCATGGGGAAGCCAGATCTCCCGCAAAACTTCGGCACACAGATTTACGAGCAGCGCATTGTAGAGCTGGAGAAGAGAGGTGAGGGTGCAACAGGGCAGGTGTGACAGGGCTGAGCCACGGGGACAGGCTGTGACTGCAGTGTGCCCTGACCCCTGCAGCTGCAGAGATGTTTTGTCGCAAGACGCGGGTGTGCGCCCTGCACCTGCGCAAGTACAACGACGCTTTGCTGATCAACGACAGCGTGCGGATGGTGGACGCCTTCCAGTGCCTCCAGCAGTTCTACAGCGCTGAGAGGGATAAGAAGGACCCCACTGGACAGTTCCTCACTGCCATGTTTGAGGGTAACAGAGGGGCCTGGAGGAGGGTGATGCTGGCTGCATTTTGGGTGTAGGGAGTGTCCCTGACACCCTGCTCACCTGTGCAGAGAACAAGGCGAGCCTGCAGGCACTTGCTGGAGATCACCGCTATGAGAACCCCAGGCTGGGCAAGCTGGAGGGGATCCTCCAGGAGCACTTTCAGCCCCTGGGCATTTCTCGTGGCATCGTCTTCACCAAGACGAGGCAGAGCGCCCACAGCCTGCTCAGCTGGCTGCAGACCACGGCCACGCTCTGCGGGCAACACATCAAGGCCGCCGTCCTCACCGGTGCTGGCTACAGCAACCAGACCAGGCACATGACACAGGTGAGTAGAGGGTGGGCAGGAGCTGGGCTGACCCCACTCTGTGCATTTTGGGGGTGCTGCAGGTGTGCCCAGGTCTCAAAGAGCTGCTGAAGCATCTGCCCCCTGTCTACCCAGAATGAGCAGCAGGATGTGATCAAGCAGTTCCGTGAGGGAGCCCTCAACCTTCTCTTCTCCACGAGTGTGGCCGAGGAGGGCCTGGACATCCCCGAGTGCAACATTGTGGTCCGCTATGGGCTGATGACCAATGAGATTGCCATGATGCAGGTGCTGTCCCAGCTCCCTCTGGCCCTGCCAGGATCCCCCAAAGCTGTGAGGGTGGGACATGGGTGCTCTTGCATTCCCTGCAGGGGATGAACCCAGCCCCTGGCAGAACATCTCCTTGGTAAGGCACAGGGAGGGTGGAGGTGGCTCTATCCTCACAGGGTAGCGTGGAAGGGTTGGCTCTGTCTGTCTTCTACTGACTGCAGCATTTGGACCTTGCCCTGCAGGCCCGGGGCCGTGCCCGTGCTGAGAGCAGTGTCTACTGTGTACTTGCCAAAGCTAACAGCAGAGAGGTGACCCGAGAGCTGCTCAATGAGGACCTCGTAGAGCTCATGAAGAGGGCGATTCAGGCAGTGCAAGCCATGCCTGAGCAGGAGTACTGCCAAAAGGTGGGTGCTGGGTGCTGCCTTGGGCACTGGCAGGGCTGGGCAGATCTTGCCCCCCTCTGCACTCTGCATTTGGCTGCCTGCTCCATCTTGGGGAAACACCGGATCCTAGCATGGGGTCGTGTGAGTGGTGTGGGCCAGCATGTGCCCATCCTGCCCTGCCTGTCCTGCCCCATCGCTTGTGCTCATGAGATAACACATCCCTCGGTAGCCACGGATCTTGCCATGTCTGCCATCCGCCCTTGCCTGCAGTCCTGTGCTGACCCCTGTCCCCCCAGATCCGGGAGCTGCAGCGGGTGGCCGTAGCCAGCTGGCTGCTGAAGGAGGCCAGGATCAGCGAGCGGCGGCAGCTGCACGACGCGGGCGCCGTTCGGCTCTACTGCGTCAACTGCAACGCGGCCGTGTGCCGCGGCAGCGACATCCGCACGGTGGAGGGCATGCACCACGTCAACGTCAACCCCGAATTTGGGTAGGAATGGGGACCTCACATGGGCACCTCGCATGGGCAGCAGTGAGCAGGCAGATGGGCAAGGGTAGCACCAGCCTGCTGCCAGCTCTTTCTCAGGGACCTTGGTACAGGGAGATTGCAGGAACTTTGACTGTGGGGGTATGTGTCCCCTGGACCATCATCCTTACTGCTGGTGACCTCTTCCTTCCAGGTCGTATTACAGAGTTTCCTCTGCGAAGATACAGTTCCAGCGGATTTTCAAGGACTGGGAGCCCGGCTGCCGTATCTCCTGCAAAGCCTGCAGCCAGGTGAGCACCACAATTCCCCTATGTCTGCAGGCCAGTCAGAGCTGGAGGGACAGGAAGGGCTGTGCCTTGTGCCTCAGCTCACAGCTGCACATGCCTGTCATGTGTGTGCTGCAGGGCATGGACACAGGCTGTCTCCAAAGGAACATGCCTTGGGAGCAAGGAGCTGCCCCATGCCTGTGTGCATGGCCCTGCAGCCTGGGGATGCTGTGTGGGTCACCGTCCCCTCCCTGCCCACACAGGACTGGGGGATGGAGATGCTGTACCGGCAGGTGAAGCTGCCCATCCTCTGCATCAAAAACTTCGTAGTGGAGACACCAGCAGAGAAGAGGAGGTACAAGAAGTGGAGCGCTGTGACGTTCCCCATCAAGGCATTTGACTACCTGGAGTACTGCTCTGACACCTGCAGCCTGTCCTTCTAGCACAGGCTCTGCCCAGAAGAGAACTATTCCCAGGGCGCTTTCAGGGTGCTACATGAAAAGGGGAGGCTTCCTCAGCCCTTGGACAGAGTCATGGCTCACTCCTCTCTTCCCTGCTGGTCTGAGCCCCAGGAGCATTTCCCTAGCTGGAGCCCATGGCTGCTGAAGGAACTTTGCTGCACCCACGTAGAAAGGATGAGATGCTGGGATTGAGAATCATCCAAATCCTTCCTTGCTCCTCATGCTGCTGCCTTCTCCTCTGCAGCCCTGCCAGAAGAGCCATTCATTTCTTTGGGTCCAGGATATAGCCCAGTGCTTCTCCACTCTGATTTAAGAATTTCATGGGTCTCCATTAAAAACACAGTGCTAGACTGAAGGGGCAGGGTGGCTGCATCACTCCTGGCAAGGGCTGGCTGGGCACAGGAGGCTTCGAGGGGGGACAGAGCCAGAACCCTGGCACTGTACCCTGTGCCAGCAGAACAGAGGTCTCCAGGGGACAGCGTGAGGCTGCCCCGGCCCGCCCCCACCGCAGACAGTGGCCTGAGCGACCCCTCNGTCCCCTCGGGCTCACCTGGGAAGCGCTTTTGCGTCCGAGCTGCGGGGGAGCCGTGGGGATTGCGGCGGGACTCGGCACCGGGCGGGGGCCGGGCCGGCTTTGGGGAGGGATTCGGTACCGAGCATCGGAGCGGCCGCGCTGCCCCGGGGGGGCCGCCAGAGGGAGGCC
>VWYI01005049.1:434743-505542 GCA_013399455.1 Anthoscopus minutus
ATGTTCGGGGAACCGGGGGATGATCGGGGAGGACCGGGGAATGTTCGGGAGACCGGGGGTTGATGGGGGAACCCGGAAATCGTCCCAGAGGGACCGGGGGAGGTTTGGAGAACAGGGGCATGATCGGAGAGGACCGGGGGATGCTCGGGGAACCGGAAAACGATCCCAAGGGGACCGGGGGATGATCCGGGGGAACCCGGGGATGCCCGGGAAGCTGGGAGATGTTCGAGGAGCCGGGGGATGATCTGAGGGGACCGGGGGATGTTCGGGGAGCCGGAGGGTGATCCAGCGAGTACAGGGGGCTGCAGCTCTCGCACCTGCCGCTCCACGCGTGTCCTTACCCGCGGGATCCTGCCGCACGCATTGGTGCTGGCCCGGGGACCCCCTCCCACCCGCCGGTAAGCAGCGCGGACGCGCTGCAGGTCACAGGTGGCTCCGCGGGTGGGGGGAGCTGCAGAAGGGCAAGGACATGTGCAGGGGACCGGAGTCCTGCTCCTGCCCGACTTTGGTACCAGAGGCTCCCGCAGTGTCAGGTGCACATAGCCCTCTTTCAGGTGGAGATGGCCCCGGGGGAAACCAAACTCCTGTTCATCAGAAACTGGGTAATGAGGCCATTTCAGTTATTTGTAGCTCCTTGTGGGCTGGGATGGCCTCTTCTCCCGCTCCCTAGGCAAGATCCCTCCCCAGGGACCCCAGACCGTTTTGCTCAGTTCAAATTGGCCTGATTTGTGCTTGGAGAATTCGGGTTGTGAGTTAGCCCAGTGGGTGCCCACAACACTGGGTAGTGCAACATCTCACCAGCCCTGGTAGATCTGTCTGTCTGCTTGGGTGCCCCAAACCAGAATTTCTGTAACAAAACCTGCCCCTTTTTGAGGGGTGCAGCTGACTTCACGGGATACGGAGCCAGGACAGCTCTGTGAGTCTCTGTGGGTTTTGCAAGTGGGTCTGTATCCAGCCTCTGCTTATTCTTCCCTCTGTGTCCCTGGTTTAATGTCAGCCACATCTGATTTCTCCTTCCCAGGGGCTCGGTCACCTTGGGCACCAGGGAGCAGCCGAGCTGCAGTGATCAGTACTGCGACCTTGGTCAGTGTCCTTCAGAGCTGGCATCCTCCTGAGCCTGCATCCTTCTGAGCCAGCATCCTTCAGGACTGGCACCCTTCAGAGCTGGCCTCCTGTGGCCAGATCCCCAGGCTGGAGGAGTCTGTGGCTCGAAGCACCTTTGCTTATCTCAGCTCCCCAGAGCGCTTCTGTTCCGGCCATCACGACTCGCTGCCTGTAAGCAGAGATGGGCAGCATTAGCCCCGCAGTAAACAGCTGCTGCAGCAAGTTCTGCTGGCACAAGCACCGTGAAGGGGTTTGCCTCTACCCCACAGGCCAGGGAGCAGCCCCAGGAACGCCTGTGGCCTCCTGCCCCAGCACCCCAGTGCCCCTGGCAGCCAGGTGTGCTCACAGAGTCAGGGCAATGCAGCAATTTATTCTTCACAGCCCATTTCATTTGTCATCAGTGCGTCAGAAAGTGCTGATTCCCCTCTCAAGGCACCAGCTGGAAAATCTCCGGCTCCTCCACCTGGCAGTGCCTCAGGTCAGCCCTTTCCCCAGGCTGGTGTTTAGTGGGACTTAGTGCTCAGCCTGTTCAGCTTATCAGGAAGGAGCCTGAGATGTGACTTGATTACAGCATGCAAGTATCTTCCTGGGGAGAAAACTGCTGGGTATTAAAGGGCTCTTTAACTTGGCAGAGAGGGGAATAATGAGAACTGGGGCTGCGAGATAAAGTCAGGCAAATTGAAATTTGAAATCCAGGGCAGGTCTACAGCAAGGAGGGCACAAAGCAGGACCCCAAGCACCTTTATCAAAGAGATGCCTGGGGCTGCGGGTCCTGCCCTGAGGGTAGCTCCATCCTGCTTTTTGTTTCTGGTTCAGGCAGCAGCAGCAGGATGGGCAGCAGGAGTCCAGTGGCATCCCGGATGAGGGGGATGGGGACTGAATTTTGCTTCCCAGGCACATTTGAAATGCTGGCTATTGCACAACATCTCTTCCAGAGCCCGGGAGCCCATCAGATCCCGAGGTGACCTTTCCCGGGACAGCTGGAGTTTCCCTCTCTGTACCACAGAGGAAAAAGTATTCAGAAAAGTGCTTGTAGTGGAGGAATTCGATGCCAAAAACCAAAAGCCCTCTCCCCATTTTGTTCCTGCATCCCCTCTTCTCCCTGCCAGGAGCACATGGGACCCTGCAAAGCTTGCAGATGTGTCCCTGTCCTGCTCGGCGCTGCTGCCGGCCCCGCCACCGACGGCCGCGTGTCGAACGATTCCCGCCGGGAGTTAATCCTGACTGTTCGCATGTCAGGATGCTGGTGGATTAAACAAGGGGATTAGCATCAAACAATTTCCCTCGCGCGACGACCGGGAGGCAGGAAATATAATCACTGCAGGTTTATTCTGCTGAGGTTAAAGCAGCTCCCCGGCACGCAGCGTGCGCTGCCGTCCGAGCCAGTGGCACGGCCCAGGGCAGTGCGGGAGCGCCGGGATGAGGATGTCAGAACCAGGGGCTGCTCGTCCCAGGGGAATCAGGGAGGTGTCGGGGCTGCGTGGCGCTCGGGTGCCCGCTGAATGCTGTGCCTGGTGTGGATCCCACCAGCCCAGCCAGTGCAGAGGAGCCATCCCGGCTTAGGGAAAAGGCTGCAGCTCTTCACTCTCCAGCAGGGTACAAAAGCCAGGACTGGGGAGAGTCCAGTTCCCCACAGTCACTGAGCCCCCTGGCACCGTCCTTCTGGCTGCTCCTGCCAGCCTGGGCTCAGCTGTGGATGGCAGGGGATGGAACAGCCTCGCAGTTGTAAAGGCAAATCTCTTCCCAGCAGCTCCTGGGTTCCTGAGCCAGGGAATGGTGATACTGTTCTACAGGCTGACAGCTTTCATCCCAAGCTTCGTGTCTACCCGGGTCCCAGGGTCCTCTGTCAGCACCAGGGCACAACTCTGTGCTCTCACCCACTTACAAAAAGTAAAATAAACCCCCTAATCCCGGGGTTTTGGTGGAACAAGCTCATGCAGCACTGTCTGGGGCACAACAGCCCTACTCTTGGCAAGGAGACTTGACTTCTCTTCAGACCAAAGCACTGTGGGAGCAGCTGGACTCACATCCCTATGTCCCTGCTGGCCCAGATCTTTTGGTCCCAGGAGGTTTCCTGGCTGCTTTCCTCTGAGGAGCATCCCCAGAGCAGCCAAGTCCCTGGTCAGCTGAGAACAGGATCATCACACATGCCCACCCTGTTTTTCTAGGAAAGGGCTAAAAATACCATTCTAGGGCTGTGAGGAAAGGCCTGGGCAGATCCTCAACTACTGGGAGTCAAGTGATTTACAGCCTGTGCGTGATCCCAGCCACTGTGCTGGGGCTGGGACAGTCCCTGGGCCAGGGCACGTCCCTGTGGGGCAGAAGAGCAGGGGGGCTGCAGGTCCTGCCTTCCTCAGCACTGCTGGGGGTGGCCACCCTCCTTGCCATTTTTAGGTGACTCTATTTGGGCTGGGCATTAGCAGGAAGTGGCAGTGGGGGATGAAGCAGGGTGAGGGTAAGACCCAGGGACAGCTGGCAGGTGCTGGTACAGTCTGGGGCCTGCCGGGACCCCTGGCACAAGCTGAGATATCTGAAAATTCCCAAACAAAATTTCATGCACTAAATCTTAGGGCTGCAATTCTGCTGAGACCTGACTTTATAATTGGATCTGTCAGAAACCCGTCACACTTAATGTGCAGCTGCCAGCGTGCGTGCAACTCCTCAGCGACTGTGCTGGCTCTGCTGCACACCAGGAAATCTGGTCCTGGGATTTTCCAGCTTGAGGAAAGGTCTAGTTCATACCTAAACCTCTAATCCTAGGAGGAGGGCAGTGCAGGCCAGCCCTGGTTTTAACTCGAGGTGCCTCAATTTCCCTCTGTGCCAGGGAAGGCAATGGGATGGAGATGATGCTCGTGAGGCATGAGAGCCCAGCATGCTCGTGTGCTCTTCACCTGTGTAATCAAACCTGTTATGCAGTGTTTGATTAAAGGCCACAAAACATATTATCTTTGACTCTTCCACTTTGTTTTTGTTGCCTTCATTTGTCCCTTGGAGATGAGAGTTGCTTTGGTACGTATTAGTCACAAAGCCCCAACCTCGCGCTGCGTTCCTGCTATCTGAGAAATGAATTATTAATGGTGCATTAAACAGAGACTGGAAAGGGGCCCTGGGACACTGATAATCAGGAGCTAATTGAGGAAGAAATGAGATACTGCTCCCGTTGCAGAACGAGGACTGTGCAGCGCTGCGATACCAAAGGTGACCCTGCTAAAATTCCTGGGCCAACTGCACCCAGCTCTGCCTGCTCAGCCCTCGCTGGTGGCTCATGTGTGCACCTGGCAAGGATGTTCTCCCTGGCTGGGATGTTCTCCCTGGCTGGGATATTTTCCTTGGCTGGGATGATCTCCTTGGCTGGGATGCTCTGCTGTGGCCAGGGTGCTCTCTTTGACAGGGATGTTCTTCCTGACGGGAATGCTGTCTTAAGCATCAGAAATAAATCAGACAAATGCATTCATGACCCTGGAAAGCTGCTGCATCCCAGATTTTGATGGCATGAAGCAGATCCTGGGCTGGCCAAGAGTGTGGGCACAGGCACCCTCTGTGTTCTCAGGGATATCTCACCTCAGTGATGGCTGCTCAGGATGCTGATTCCTGCCTGGACCTCATCTGGACTCCTTCACAAGTGACTGGGGCTGAACAATTTCAATCGATTTGATTTGTCCTTCCTTTCTGTTTTTCCACACATCTTTCAGCTAGGGCCTGTCAGAATTCTCCACTCTGGCTGCATCAAAGGCTCAGTCCAGCCCTGGCACCACGTGCCTCAGGGGTCCCGTGGGACATTGCCACAGGGTCTTGAGGGCTGGAGAAAGCTGGGACCATGGGGGATTGTCACTGTCACTGGCCTCCCTGGCCATGGGCTGCTGCTCTGACAATGTCAAGCTGACGTGGGCCCAGAGCGTCCCATCACTCTCCAAACCCCAGTGGAGGGTCAGATTTAGGACCTGACTGTCCTGTTCTCCTCCTGGTGGGCTCAGCGCTGCTTCCTCCCAGTACCCAGCCAAGGCTCCCTGCTCCAGCTCTGCTGCAACATCACGCTGAAGCAGCCACAGTTCACCCAGACTCCTTGCATAAATATTTATGCACTGATGCAACGCTTTTCTAAATATAAAGCTTTATCTGAAATTTCATTTAAACATTAAGTGTAGATAATTTATTTATAATTAATGTAGACATCAAGCCCCATCTCTGGAATGCCTGTGAGCTTTCATTTATAATTGGGAGGTAAGTCAGGAGCTAGAGGATAGGCTCTTATCAGTTTCATTTTAATTTTCCTCCTACAGCAAATGAAGCTGGTGCAATTCATCTCTCATTAGAAGGAAGCACAAAACTCCCCTAAAATAACAGCTTTATGGGGAACAGGTAATAAACCCATCTTTGTTCCTCTTCTCACCTTTGATAATGTGACTGGGGCTCACAGATCCCTTCAAAGTGTTGCTTTCCCTTAAAAATAAGTCCATTAAAAATTAAAACCCCTCTCCTATATAATAAAATTTACTCCCTGCAATTATGCAGAGGGAGCAGTTATCGGCCTTCTGTAGATTTTAATTAAAAGTTACAATAGGAAGGAAATAACAACGGCATTAAAATAACAGCAGCCTCTCCCCTAATAATGAATTATTGGTGTCTCTGTCACTCAGGTGCCTCTCGAAGCGATGTCCAACAGCGGTGGGAGGTGCTGGGGCCAACAGGTTCCAGGAGCAGTGTTGGGGGTCCCTCTTTTACCCCTACAGCTCTGGGGGACTTCCTGCACCCATGGGTGCCCAAATGGGGCTCAGCTCAGCTCTGACACATTTGTGTTCTGGTTTCTGCACCCCAGTTAGAGAATGGGGCCGTCCTGCCTGCGGGGCCCATGGGGTAGGGTTAGGATTAGGGTTAGGATAAGGGTTAACTTTAGGGTTAGGGTTAGGATGAGGTTTAACATCCCCCTCCTAATGTGGCTGTGCTGATCCCTGGCTGCAAATCCCAGTCCAGATCTGTCAGGCTGTGGGGGCACAGCATCTCCCCATGAAACCCCTCAAGGCACCTAGGTCCATCCAGCATCCCTGAGCTCTTCCTTGGGAAGCGTGTTCTGGCAGAGTGGGGCTGTGGAAGCTGCGTGTGCCTGGCCCAGATATTTTGCAGAGCTCAGAGAGAGGCTCAGACCATCAAAGGCGGCTCCGCACTCACGCTAAAAATAGCGGTGCCCGGCGCTGGGGCTGCCGGTGGGAACGCGGTGCCTCCATCACCTGCAAACACCTGCTCATGTGGAAGGAGCTGCAGCAGTGGAAAACCTCATTCCGTGTGTACAGCAACTCTTCCAGATTGCAAACCTTTTTTTTTTTTCAGGTTACCTTTGGCTCGTGTGTATTCAAACCTGGGTGTTTGTGGGGCCAGCGCCCCTCGCGCACTCTGGCTGTGGGGGCTGAATTTCCCAGCTGGCCAGAGCTGGATCAGTGCTCTGATGAGAAACAGGTGAGAGCCAAGACGCTGAGGCTGGTGCAGCTGCGCTCTTCCCATGTCAGCTTTTCACTCTCCTGGAGTCTGGAGGTGCTGTGATGGCATCCCAGCATGTCAGCTGTGTGTCATGGGAATCAAGGTGAGTGGAGCCACCTGGAGCCCAGCTTGCCCTTGCACCCAGTCCTGCCCTGTGTAGACTGCAGGCAGGGGCAGTTCAGCCTCACTCTGTTCTCCCTGCGCTGGTGCTGCCCAGCGCTGTTGTTCCTTTAACCAGTTACAGCTAAGTCCTAGCTATGAAGGTGCTAAACCCCTCCCTGATCTGGCTCTGAAACGTTTATGAAATCTTTATGGGCTTTTGAAAAGATTTTAATTCCCTGACAGTGCTGCTTTCACTGGGAAAAAAAAAATAAATTATGACTCAATGAGCAATTACAGCTCAACAGCTGCTGAACGGCCACAGCAGCTGCTGGAGCAGCTTGGCATGGCTCAGCGCAGAGGCCGAGGAGCCAGAGCGCCTTCCTGGAAAGTGGTGCTGGGCCTGAATCACCCTACACCAACCTTCCCTGGCTGTGGGACCCTGGCTCAGCCCCTAAGCACAGCCCCTCCTCTGCCCACCTGGCTCCCGTGGCCCTCTGTACCCAGGAGCCCGAGTTCTGCCTGGTGCTGGTCCCTGCCATGCAGTGCCAGGGAAGGAGATAGCTCTGACTGCCCCTTGAGAGCTGGGCACTGCAGCCAGCCGGTGTCGTGGCACCCCAGTGGGTGCTGCAGGAGGGATCCTCCTTCCCTGGGGTCCTGTGGTTCCACGTTTGGGATTGGCAATGTCTGGGACAGCTTGTCACCCCTACCCATCACCTGTCTCACTGGAGAGGTGCCACCAGTGTCCCTGGGCAGTGCCAGCACCTCCCTGTGTGGGGAGATGCCAGAGCTGCCAAAGGATGTAGAACTTTGGTGTAATTGGAAAACTCTCTGCTTACTGAAAGGAGAGCTGCTGAGCTCCAGAAACATAAAGAAAAAGGAAGTATTGCCCTGAAAGTGCCCATTCCTTCCTGGCAGTGCCCATTCCCTCATAGTTCTCTCCCTCCTGGCAGTGCCAAATCCTGTTTCCTCAGAGGCTAATTTCTGCTCCTTCAAGTACACAAAGTTGCTGTTCAAAACGGAAAACTGGGCTTGGGGGAAATTTGTGAGCAACTGCAGTGTGATGGAGGGGCTGGATGTGCTGTGCCTTCTGCTGCTCTGTCCCATGGCACTTCAGAGTGCTGCAGCTGCAGACGACCTTCTCTTTGTTTAGAGTTTTGTCTTCAGCTTTGGAGATATCTGCAGCAAACCAAAATATTTGAGAGTGACCGTGGTCTTGGCACAAACAGTATCTGGGGGAGAAACAATGTGAGGGGCTGCCCTTGGAAGAGGGAAGCCGGAGTTCCCATGGAGGGGAAGAAATGCATCCATGCTCCCCAGTGCTGGGGTGCTGGGAGCTGTGGGTCAGGGAAGAGGCCTCATCTCTGCACTTCTTGATCTCCGTGCCTGGAAGGGGAGTACAGTCCCTTCCTTGCACTATGGTGGAGGCAGGATGAGGCTGAAAGGGTTAAAGTAAATGAAAAAAGTGTGGAGGAGTCCCAGCTGTGCCTCTGCTCCTTGGAGAAGAAGGCTATACCATCATCATCAGGCTCCTGACAGCCAAGGTACTGTAAAGTTCGAGATCCATTAGAGAGACTGTAATTATTTATAGGGAGGGAAAACAAAACCATTCTACATTGTGCAAATCAGATGGCACAGCAAATAAATGCACCGAGCTCTGGCAAAAGGGCTCTGAAAACCCAGTGATTTATGATGAGCCAGGATGAGGCTCAGTGGTGCTGCACTGCTGCTCCTGGAGAACTGACTGGCAGCAGTGGGGAAAGGGACTCCTGGTGTGGACAGTTGGGATCTGCTGCTGCTGGGCCACCTGCTTGTGTTCCAGGGTCTATAGACCCAGAAGTAGCTCAAACTGGGACTCCCCACTCCTGGCATCCCCCTCTGTGGCAGCTGGTGGCCCTGGAGCCTCCTGGAGGTGTGGGCACCTGTGAGCTTGGAGGGGTTTGGAGCAGCACGGGGCCAATCACAGCTCTGCCTCTTGACATCAGTTCTGTGTTTTAGTGGAGGCAAACCTGTGAGCAGGCAATTGCTCAGACACGGGAGCTCCTGGGTACCTGCTCCAGAGGAGAGGGCTCTTGGCCAAAGCAGCTCCCTCCCAGCTGGACTCCAAAGCTCAATTAGCAGTTTTGGGAAGTGCTTTGAGATCCTCTGCAAAGTGTCCTGGCGGAGGGCAAAATGTGATTATATAACGCGTCTAGACAGCATATTCCTTGGGGCAGGCAGCAGGACGCTTTTATACCTCCTCTCCTGTGTCAGCATTGTGTGGCCCTGCTGAAAGGTTCTGGGAGTTGCTAAAATATTAACAATGATGGCAGCGACAGGCCAGCTCAGACTTTTGCGCTTAAAATTGTTGATCTTAGCATGAGGCAGGAGGAGTACAGCTGCAGAGGCGCCTTTGCCTGGCGGCACCTTGTGCTCCAGCTGAGACTGAGCAGCAAGCAGCATCTCCCTGCAGGCCCCCTGCCTCCATCCGGCCTGCCCCTGGCTCTGCTTCACTCTCTTGGAGCAGCCAGGCTGCCTGGGCATGGCCAAAGTTTTTGCCCCTCCCTGCTGCCTGCTGGGCCGGGGTCGGACCAGAGGCTCTGCCGCCGGCAAAGAACTGCAGCCCCCGGCGATGCCACCTCCCTGGAGAGCCGGGCTCTCTGCTACCACTCAGGGTGGGGGACTGGAGACCCCTGTCCTGGCAGGTCTGAGACCTGACCCGCCCTTCTCCGGGGCGCTGGTCGCACAGGCGTTTCAGTACCCTGAAATCCAAGTGCCCTCCCCACAGCCTCGCAGTGTCACCCTCCTTTGCGCGTCTATGCACACACCTTACCGACCCCCAAATCCCCCGGAAAGAGCCTGGGGAGCCCCTGTGTTCCCACCGTCCCAGCAGGGGCAGCCGTGACCGAGGGCTGCGCGACGGGAGGATGCCCCCGAGCCCCTGGCGCCGCTGCGGGATGCAGCACCGGGATGCAGCAGCGGGATGCAGCTGCGGGATGCAGCTGCGGGATGCAGCACCGGGATGCGCCGCCGCGGTTCCCCCTCCCACTCCGTGCGAACGCGCGGCGCCGAGGGGGGGTTGGACCGCGGCGGCGCGCGCGCTGCCTTCATCCCCCCCCCTTCCTCCTCCTCTTCCTCCTTCTCCTCCTCCTCCTCCTCCGAGAGAGCGCTCGCACGGCCGGGAGCGAGAAGCTGGCGGGAGGATGCTGCAGACGGCGGCGGAGCCGGGCGGCTGGGCAGGTAGGGCGGGCGGGGGCGGCCGGGCTGCCGGTAGCGGCGGCCGCGGGGCTGGGCTGTGGGCACGGGGAGTTGCAGGCTCAGGAAAGTTGTGGGAGGGGGAGGATGCGCTGGAGGGGCCCCGGGAATCGGGATCAGGGCCGGATGTTCGCTCGGGGCGCGCGCCGCTCCCCGCGCTCCATCCCGGACAACGGGGCAGGGGCGGCGGGGGTGACGGAACCCCGGCCCCACTGACCACCCGGAGGGGTCAGGCTAGGAGGGAAACTTCTTGAGCGGAACTTTACCGAGGCCCCGGCGCAGCCCCTCTCGGGCGCGGGGTTGAGGTTCCCACGCCGAGCGGGACCCGCTGGGCGCCGGTAACCCCGGCTCGTCCCCGCCGCCTGCCCGCGCTGTGGGGTGCGCGGCGTGGGACCCCCACGGGTGTGTGCTGGACTGGGGTCTGCGGCAGCACCTGGGCGTGGGCGGCGTTGGCCCGGCCGGGACGGGGGCCGGTGGAGTGGTCCTTGGGGCCCTCTGGGCCCGGCTGTGCTGCTCGGCGTGCGCGGCACACCCTGCGCGTCCCCTGGCTTGTTCGCAGGGTGCCTGGAGCTGCATGCGTCCATGCTGGGATCGGGACTTGGAGAGTTGGGAATGGAGCCGAGGCTCTGGCTGCCTCCACGGGGACTCTTGGCTCTTAAGGAAAAGGACCTTCAGAGAGCTGTACAAAAGCGCTTTCTGTCGGCTGAGTCTCCGGGTGGGAGCAGCGGGGTCCCCTAGTCCAGGAATGTGGAGGCAGAAGCAGGATCCGCGCTCAGCAGATTGACCGCTCTCCCCTGGCCATTACCAATAGACTTTGCTGTTAACTTGGAGCAGCAGCGAGTTATGGTGGAAGCTTTTAAGGAGTTTGCATGGGGGTGGGCAGGGCTGGGGCTTGCTCTGCCCCAGAGCGAACCCCAAGGATCCCGGCACAGGGACGTGCCTGCGCCTGCCCTTGCAGCGCCGTGGCAGGGCGGTGAGCGCAGATCCTGCTGGATGGGCGTGTGGGAAAACAACACCTTGGCACAAGAGGCTGCAGTACGTTTTCAGGGCAAAATTTGAAAGTGCTGCTACAATAGAGGAGATGGTTCTGTATGAAGGTGAGGGGTCTAGAGCCTGGCATTGCACTCCTGGAGGCTCTAAGGGACTTCCTGGTTGATTCACCAGTGTGCAGGGATCAGCCCTGGCTCACTGGCACCTTGCTCCTGGAGCTGCCTCTGAGAGGGCTGGATGTATCTGTGGGTCGCACAAAGTATTGCAGCACCTCTGCCCCACAGGGAGCAATTTTGGGTGAAAATGTGAGGCAGGAGCTGACCCTGCCCTGCTCAGTGCTGTGCCCACATTGGCTTCACCCCCTGGTCACCCTGGGGTGTCTGAGGGGGGAGTGGAGATGTTTGTGAGCTGCATGTGGGGCATGGTGCCTGAAAATAGCATCAATGGGCAGTGCCACTGTGTGTGACAGCCTGTGGATAAATGAAGCTGTGTCCTGGCTGCCAGCCTGGCTGGGAGTTTCTTCAGCCACCGCCATCCAAATCCACCACCACTGACTTTTTTTTAGTGACTGCAGGTGTTTTCTGATGGAGCATCCAGCCCAGCAGCTTTGCTGGATGATGTTTGTCGCTGTGGGGTGGGGATGGAGAAGCTGTGTTGGTCCCTCAGTCACTGCCAGTGCAATTCTGCCGACCAGAAACTCTCTCACCATATGCAGAGTTCAGGGCAGGGTGACAATACCATGTGCTGTGGATTTCATGCTTGTTCTATAATCTGCCACGTGCGCTGGAAAAAACGTCTGGTGTGCCCCTGGATGTGGCTCTGTCTGTGAATGCACAGAGCCAGGCGCTGCGTTAGCAGGGCTGTGACGTCATGCCAGGCTGTGACTTCCCACTGTGAGTCTTGTACAGAGCATCCCTGAGCTGGGATCCCTGAGCTGGGATCCCTGAGCTCACATCCCTGAGCTGGGATCCCTGAGCTGGGATCCCTGAGCTGGGATCCCTGAGCTGGGCTCCCTGAATTGGGATCCAGGAGCTGGGATCCCTGAGCCAGGCTCCCTGAGTTGGGATCCCTGAGCTGGGATCCCTGAGCTGGGATCCCTGAGCTCACATCCCTGAGCTCAGACCCCTGAGCTCACATCCCTGAGCTCGGATCCCTGAGCTCAGACCCCTGAGCTCAGATCCCTGAACTTGCATCGTTCTTGGCTGGGGTTCCAGAGTGGCTGCTCTCTCTGCTGGAGTGCTATTCAACTCTGACAGGGAAGCAGCCTCTGGATGGAGTAATCTTAAATATTAAATTATTACATTAAAAATTATTAAACCAGGAGGCTGGTTTAATAGTCCCAAGAGTAAGAAATATTTTTGGGGGCTGGTGGTTTGCTGGCCTCAGGGCTTGGACTCCAGTGCTGGACTGTGGAGGGCTGCATGTCCTGGCCATGGCAGGTGAGGGTTGGGGTCTGTCTGCTCAGGTGAGGGGGTACAATCCTGCTGGAGTGTGCACTGCCAGTGAGCTCAGAACAACCATCCCATCCCATCCCATCCCATCCCATCCCATCCCATCCCAGTGCCAGTGGGGACATGGACAGGGACGGGGCAGAGCTGCCCCAGCTCATTCTGCCTGCTGTTCATCCCCACGGGCTGGCAGGAATGTGCAGAGCCAGGAGCGATGCTGTGGCCCCAGCAGAGCAGCACCAGGAGCTTGCCTGGCTGTGGCGAGCCTTTCCAACCCAAAAAATACTCCTTGAGCACCGCCCCAGCATCGTCAGACATCAGCTAGTGGCTGGTAAAGGAACCCTGGTCTTTGGGTTGGCATTTGTTGTGTTTCTGGGGATCTTCCTCTTTGTTTGGCTTTTATCTAATGTTTCTGGGGAGATCGATGTATTTCTACGAGTGCACAACACAAGTCTGCTATTGACTGAACAAGGACCTTTGCACGGATGTTCCCAATCCAGTACTGGATATGTCAGTCACATTGCTTTACACTGCTGAATTTCCAGGGCTAAAAGCAAACCTGCCGTGGAAGCGCTGGGCAGTCCCCAAAACGTGCCAGACTTACACATCATAGGGGCAAAAATCCCCCTTCCAAGCCCTGCAGCCCTTCCAACTGCTCCTCCTTTTCCTCAGCTCGATCAGGACTGGAGTTTGAGTCTTCCAAAGCCAGAGCCCTCAGTTCTGCAGCTCTTTAATCATTTCTAGGGATGATAAAAATGCAAAAATGTGCATCCAGAGCAGAATAATGAAGCCCATAAGGGTCTATTTGTCAATTTAGCAACGATAGTGTGATGTGCAAAGGCTGTTTCTTAGTATGATGTTCTGAGATTGCCTCCAAAATAGCGCCATAATTTCTGTGTCAGAAAGCCCCTGTCAGGAATTATGTCTGTGCTCTCAAGGAAACCCAGGCTGCAGCTGCACCGTAACAACTGCTCCATTTCTTTTTAGAAATACAGCAATTTACTTGCCAGTCATCAAAGGGAACCTGCAGATTTAGCAGCCATGAGCTGCTCTGTGGGTATGGGATGCCCCAGGTCCCGTGGGAGCTTCCCTGGTGCTCCCCCAGTGCAGGTGTTGGTGTTTCAGAGGCATCAGGATGTGCCCAGCCTGGCTGCACCCTGGCTGCAGGGCTGGCACAGGTGGGGCACAGGGGGAACTTTGCTCTGCATGTCTGTGGGACACAGTGGGTGGTTCCCCAAGCACTCCTGACTTCACAGGGGCTGAAGGCACAGAGAATCCCTCACTGTCAGAGGGCCCTTTATGGCAGTTTTTTTATAAAACCCACCAGTTTTCCCCCTGCAATGTAAACAGCCTTTTCCCCAGGATGAATTCCTGACAGGGTGCCAGGGAGAGGGGCTGGTGCTGGGCTTGGGGCTGCTGGGGTGGGCCCAGGCTGAGCCCTGGTCATGGGGGAGAGTTCTGGGGAAACCTGGCTCTGGTGAGGGCTCTGAGCCCTCCATACCAAACAAATCTGTGCTGCTTTGAAATGGGAACGATTCCTGAGTCGTGATTTTCCCTGGCCTAATTATGGAAATTTTTTAATTAGTTGATAAGAAAGATCACTGGGAAATTGCAAAGGAAACGTGTTGAGGTGAAGCCCTAATCTGTGCCTGGGTCTGCCTGGAGTCAGGAGCTGCTCCAGCTGCTGGACCTTGGTCAGGCAGCAGCAGCTGGGCCCAGGGTGCTGAGGGAACTGGGCATCCCTGCTGCTCCCTGTGCTGAGGTTCTGGGTTCCTCTGGCCAACACCTTTGATCCTGGCAGCTCTGTGCCAGCTCTGCTCACCAGTCAGGGGCTGAGCTGGGGCCTCTCTGTCGGGAATCGGGCTGATGCCACTCTGTCTCCAGTTTGAGTGTTTCTCCTTCTGACATCTGGCTATGGGCTCTTGCTCTGCATCAGGGGGATGAAGGAACTGTTGAATGTGGGGTGGGTTTTGCCTTTGTAAGATCAGATGGGGTTCTCATCTTCCTATCACCTCCCAGTTCTCTGAGAGCTCTGCTGCCTTGGGAGAATTCTGCAGCTCTGGGGACATCTTTGGTCACATCTTTGTAAAACCACGTAGCAAAGGGCTAAGAGCTTTTTGGAGGATATTTTTCCCTGAATCTGTTGGAGTAGGAGAGACGTGGAACCAATGTCTTGCCTCTTGCCAGTTGCCACTTGGCTCTTGCAGATGATGCTGCCCTGGCTGTCCAGAGGCTCACGGGACCCTGCCAGGACCAGGACCAGCGTGGCAGAGATGCCAATGGCCACCACTGGTGGTGACTGGAACCCAGCAGAGCAGGACCCTAGCCTCCTGTTTTTTGTGGATGTGGGTAATTCCTGGCACATTCTGGGGGGCTTGGGGGTTTTTTTTTCCGAACTTTCTGTTACTGTGTGTGATTTTCTGCCCTCAGCCTCCTTGGCCATGTGCCCAGGGGACGTCACTGCTGTTTGTCTTGGTCGGAAGCGCTGCTGCTCTGCATTCGTTTGAAGGGCTGAAGGCACAGAGCTGGTCTGTGCGCTGGGCTAGAGGCTCTTCTGAGGAGCCTGAAATGCTTGTAGGAAAAAAATCCATAAAAATCCCAAACAAGGGAAGCTTGTTAGGGAGCCAGCAGGAGACTGGGAGTGGCACAGAGCGGCTGCTGGCCAGGCTGGGGGACGAGGGCTGAGGTCAGGCAGTGGCTCCCCCCTGGAGCAGGTTCCTCCACCTCAGAGCTCTCCCGCCCATTGCTGGGTGTGCTTCATCTCACTCAAGGCCAGAGCCTATAAATATCCCAACTCCAAATTTTCAAGAAGTATTAGGAACTCTCCAGGCTTATTTTTGAGGGCTGTTATGAAAGGGCTTTAGCGGATTAAAGCTCTCCCAGATTAATCTGTGCTCAGGAAGGCAGAGGATGCAGGAAGGGCAGTGCTGGCACCCCAGGCATGAGATGCAGGGGGTTCACTATGAGCCCTGGGCTCCCCACTCCCCATCTTGCTGGGACATGGGGCAGCAACAGTGGGCTGGTGGGGCAGGACAGAGCCATGTTCCCAGTTCGCCACTTCTCCCAAACCCCACTGAGCCCCCCAGACCTGACCAACATCTGTAGGGCTGCACGTTTGCACAGGTCAATGTCAAATTTATGGTTTCCAGAGGAGGTAATTAGCCAACAGGTGTAATAACAACTTAATAAATGTATCAAATAAGTGAGCCAGTTGTGGTGTAGAGCACACTGTGCTTTTGAAGGAGTCTTCCAAGAGCTGCAGATATGCTACATGGGAAAACAGCAATTCCCTTGTCCAGACTGGGGTCTGTCCATCCTGGGTCTGTGCAGGAGCTCACTCCTGGCCAGGAGCTGCTGCAGAGCTTGGAGAGGGGCCTGGGACTGGGACTGCAGGGTTCACACCTGTGCCAGAATCTCACCTTCCTGGCCAGATGTGGAGGGAGATGATGACTTGTGTGCTCCATTTCCACTGGAAGGCACAAAGCAGTGCCAGAATCCCAGGGCAGGATGGGTGCTGAGCGATGCTGACTTAGGCAGAGGATGAGTAAAAGGGATTTCAGACACCAGGCAGCCACCTGTGCCTCCAGTGCTGGCCTGCTGCTGGCACTGCTACAATGCCAGTGCTGCTCCCACAGGCATGGGGCTTGGGCCCAGGGAAGTGCCAAAGTGGATTCTGGCAGCAGAAAATCAGCTCCAGCACCTGCTGACTCTTGGCATCTGCTTGGTGCTGGGAAATATTTTCAGTTTGTCCTTGGGAACATTCTTCTCTTAAGGACTTGGGCAAACCCTCTGGCAAGAACAGAGTGGTGTGTGATAGTGAGATGCTGGCAGGTGGCAAGATGCCCCTTGAGCACCCTGAGAGCAGCTCCCCACTGTCCACCCACCCCTGGCTGGCCAAGGAGCTTCTCCTTCTCCTGCCAGTGATGAGAGCCCCTCTGCAGCCCCAGCTGAGGGACTGCTGGCTGTGCTGTGAGGGCTGTGGAGTGACAGATAAAGCAGGCAGGGCAGGATGCAGGATCCTTGGAGGGTCGGGGTGGTGTGATGCTGCTGTGCCAGCCTGTGTCCCTACCAGGTGTGTCACCTCACGGGGATGGGGAGAGGCACTGGTTGGTGGTGAAGTGCCTGCTGCATCACCCATAAACAGCTGCCCCTTGGATTCCTCATTAGCACACGAAGCCTGTTTTGGCTGTGGGTGGAGCAAAGCGGGGCTGGTCCCAGGGGGCTCATGCAGATGGGGCTGATGGGTCCTTTGGAAGGTGGTCTCAGGTTGTGAGGGGCTGCACAGGGTTGTGCATGGCCCTGCTGAGACAGCAACTCTGCCCCCAGCACAGGGATCCTCATGTGGGCAAGGCAGGCAGGGTCACAAAGACGCCTCTGTGGAGGATTTGGCCTCTCCCTGCCTGCCCTGGCTCCAGCAGAGCTTGGATGGGTGTAAATCAGTAACAGAGAGCAGGTAACCCTGCAGAATCCAGACCCAGCAGTGCAGGGGTCTCACCCTGTCACCACCAAGCCCCATCCTGCAGTGGGTTCAGGCACTGGCTGCCCAGCACTGCTGGCTATGCCCACTGCCAAACTGAGTGCCAAAAATCCTGCCTTTCTTCACCTGCTGACAAGGCGTTGGAAAAGGGAGAATTCTTTAAAACATAAACCAAATAAAATTAGGTCTTCTGGTAAGGGATTAAATGGGGGCCCTCAGCTGTATTTATAGAAGGTTCAAAAGTAAATCTGTTCCCAGACTGAATAAATATTTTGCTCAGGCAGGCACGATCTTCAGTTCATCTGTCTTGCAAAGACTTGAGTGAGAGGGGAATTGATTTTCTCCAGCCTGAACAAGGCAAGCGCCTCTCAGACCCAGATAGAGAGTGAAGTCCCATTATCGGCTGAAATGGGGAAGCAGCTGGGAAATCATTAAAGCGAAAGCAAAGACAAAGCTGCTTTAGAGAGGTGACAATTCGCTGTCCTCCGCGGTAGCTGGGGCTACCACCCCTGAAAGTGCTTTGGAACTGCGCCGCTCTGACCCTATGAGAGAGTTTGGTGACACTTGGTGACCATTTGGCAGCAAAAGCAGTAGCAGCTCCCCGTGGGAGATGGGAGCGGCTGGCACCGGTTGTGTTGGTCACATTGGTTGTGTGATTGCACATATCCATTCACAAGGGAGGGGGCCTGCGGGAACCTGGAAGCGGCTCAGCTCGTCCCCCTGCATGGAGGGGGATCCTTCCAGGCGCGGTGGCGGTGCCAAGGACTTTGACCTCATTCTGCGCTCCTGCACGGATCACCCGGAGGTGCGGGCACGCCGACAGGCAGGTCAGCGCTGCCAGACACGGAGTCACCCAGGGCTGGAGCTGCTCTCGCATGTCGGGTTTCTGCACTCGTACGGCTGCCGTGCTGTGTCTGCCCTGTCGGTAAAGATGAGAGGAAAATGCTGGCACATCCATGTCGCTGTCCCCAGCCTGCGGGATGCAGCCATTCACATGGTCCTCGGGCTGATGCTGGTGGTCAAGGCAGAGATTCCTTTGGCAGCGTTCACCCCAGCCCTGGGTGCTCATCACAATTCCGGCTCAAAGAGCTTCTTAATTCAAGCCGACACCTGGTGTTTGCAGACATCAGTTACAGCAAAGACAAGAGCTCAGCGCTTTGCACTTGAAAAAGTCAGCTGCCAGGTCAGCGCCAGCGCGGTGTGAGCTGAGCAGCCGGGGCCGCCGGGGCTACCGGGGCCACCGGGGCCGCCGGGGCCGCCGGGGCTACCGAGGCTGTCCAGCTCCCCGCGGCTTCAGTGCTCCCCTTGCCTTTTCCCAGGTCAGAAAGGAAACAATAAAAGGCAGAATGAAGAATGTGCCAAAGCCCTTGGCAGTCAAACAGATGCTTGCCTGCGAGAAGGTCCCCAGCCCCAGGTGGGTGCCCGGAGCTGGGACGCTGTGAAGGAGCGCTGGTGGTGCCTGGCGAGAGTTTGCTGTGTGAGCTCTGTCCGCCCCGCGCTAAAAAAAGGCACAAAATGAGCAAAATTATGCGCTGAGTCACTAATCGTTCACCCGCTGCTTTAGTCACCAGTGCTCCCACACCGGGGGACGTTTGCTGAGGGGGCACAAACTGAGCTGTCACCGCGTTAAATGGATGCGGCCGAAAGCAGCGAAGAGCTGCAGCTGCATGCGCGGCTTCTGACACCAGACAGACCATTGGGCTCCATGGCCACAGGAGCTGCTCAATTAACGACAACTCCCTGATGAATCCACTGATTAATGGCGGCCGTACGCTCCGGCGCCGGGGCGTGCGGAGGCGGCGGCAGCGGAGCAGCTGCTGCTCGTGTCCCATGACAGCACGGGTCGCTGTCCTGCTCTCCGGCCTCCCACGGGCATCCTCCTGCCGAGAGACGCGGGCTGCTGTGCCGTGGGTGCTGCTGCGGTGCTAAAACCCCCTGCGCAGGGTGGTGTGGCTGAGCCGGAGGCTCTGTGCCTCAGTGTCCCGTCTGCCGGTGCTCCCCAGGGCTGTTTTAGCAGCGTAACCCGCCGTGCCGGAGCCAAGCGTGTGTGAAAGAGCCTGTCTCAGCACAGGGAAGAGCCATAAAGGGCCTATTTATGGAGCTGGCTCCTCACAATGTTTTCAGACACAGCCCTCGCATGTTTTCATAACAGCAACGCCTCCACCTCTCGCCAGCTGCCAGTGGAGCTGAGCCTCTCGCCGCTGTCCCCGGCACGCCCCGGGGAGCTGGGAGCCCTGGCAATGGGGCTGTCGACTGCCGGGCTTCCCGTCGGGATCCTGGCCCCGGCGCAGCCCCGAGGCAGCTCGTAGGGCCGTGCCTTGGCTGCCTCTCCCACCCTGGCTGCTACCTGGCACTCTGCCCACGCAGGGACATGCCTGGACCCTTGGGCTGCTTTCTGTGGCAGGAGACGGACTTGTCTGCAGCCCCTCTGCCCGGGCCGCCTCGCCGCCACGTTTTCCATTGCCTGGAAGTGGCTGGCGAGCAGCAGGAGCGCAGGGCTGCAGCCGGCACCCAGCTGGAGGAGCAGCAGCTCCCAGGCTTCATCCTGGGAATACCCTAGGGAAGGACCAGCCTCTGCCCCGTGCTCCGTGCTGCTCACTGGTCACGCATGCAGTCGATGTGAGCCGTGCCCAGCCCAGCTCTGTCCCCTCCCGTGCCAGGCACCCTCCGGTGACAGCGTGGCAGCCGCTGCGGTGACAGCGCGGCAGCAATGGCAGTGTCATGCGCGTGTGGGAGGCAGGTGAGCACAGAGAGGGAGCAGGGAGATCTCTCCTGCTCAGCACCAGCGAGCACGAGGGAAGCACGAGTGGGGCTGTCTCCATGGCAGGGAGATAAGTAACTTTTCATTAGCCCATTTTGGAATTCCTTTCAAACAGGAGCGCCGACCCAACCGAGCTCATTAAATAACGTTAATGATGCTGCCCAAATAAATACTCCAGCTGCCACCTGCACCGCCAGCCAACACTCGCTGCCCTCTGCCCTTCTGGGAGCAGAGGTTTCCCAGCCTAATTGGATACATGTGCTTCTCTCCTGACACCGATGACCTCCAGCACAGCGCAGGATTCTCACACTGGGTTCCTGCAGCTTCATCCCAGTGCTGCAGGAGCAAGGCAGGGAATGCTGGGGCTGGCAGGAGCCAGGAGCTGCGAGAGGAGTGGAGACCAAACCGTGGAGAGAGAAGGGAATGAATGCAGGCCATGCTTGTCACTGAACTGATTAAACCTGAGCTCTGAAACTCTTCTTCTGTCCTCTAGCTAGAGAGCAGTGTATAACTTCATTACTCCACATCCAGCAGACACTGAGGGATGTGGGCAATTCATTATCATCTGTCCCATTTCATTTCCCTGCCTGTCAGCTCTGGCATCCTGGTATTTACAGACAAGTCAGGGTTTCAAGGTGTGAACCGAGGCTGAAGGCCAATGCTCCTGCAGCACAGTTCTGGACAGCACCCTCACACCCCCTTCACTCTTGGGGACCCCTCAGCAGCACCTCGGGGGGCTCAGGGATTTTATGCCACCCCTGGGTGTGGCACCACCATCACCAGGCTCATGGCTGTAGAGGCTTGGCTTCAGAGCTGCTGCTGTCAGCAGGGACCTCAGGTGCTGGGCATGCAGCAACATTCTGGGGAGCCCCAACCCTCAGCTGAGGAGAATGCAGAAGTGAGGGATGGTTTTGGACTCTGGTTCCTGACATCTCTCTTCCTGATGGCTCTGGTGTCATCATGCTGTCCCCTATCAGACAGGTCCTTCCTGCTCGTTCTTGTCCCCCCAGGCTGTTCTGAGCAGCCACACCAGGGTGCTCCTCCCCAGCCCCAGGGCAGCAGCCGTGGGTCCTGCTGGGCGCTTGCCTCAGATCCTGGTGACTAATTGCTCTGCAAAAATAATTTCTCACAAGTTTCTTTCATAAGAAATGGTAACAAGACTTTGATTTAGCTCTTCTTTTCCTTTCTTCCTGTCTTTTTTTATCCCTTCCCACCCCAAATGCAGAAGCCCCTTTGATCGTGTGGGTTCAGGTTCCGTAACAAGCGTCTCTGTTTGTGTCAGGGAGTTGTCAGTGTGGTAACATGACAGCGCAGTCTCCTTGTTGCCTCACACACAATGAATTATTCCTTCCACTCTTTCTTTGCACCATCTCTGGGATAAATTACTGCTCCCAGATGGGCTTGTCACCCAGTGAAGCATCCTTAACCTCTGAGATGACCCCTGCCCAGCATGGAGTGCCGGCCATTGCAGCTCATCCAAGGCTGCAGCAGAATGCTGGAGTGGGGAATTGTCAGCAGCCTAGCTTGAAAGCAAATTGCATTGCCAATTTATTTTCTTTCTTGTGTATGAACATCTTTTTCTTAAAGGGATGTTGTCACATTAAATATGGAGCTGCCAACTGCAGGCATTAAAAAATCATGGGTCGTCCCATTTTCCTTCCTCCCACTCTAAATTCTGAGAAAACAATAAATTCGGGGCTCTTTTTACTTGTCATCTGCCTTTCAGCTCGAGATGCTTTTGCAAACTTTTCTCAGCAGCTGGGAGGTTTGGGAGCTTCAGCGCCATGGCAAGTGCCATGGAACTGGGGCAGATGGGGCTGGCGCTGGGGTGGAGGTGTCTGGCTGTCCCTGGACCCATCTTCCCAGAGCTCTGGGCCAAGGGCAGACCCAGAGCAGTCCTGGGACAGTGCTCAGGAGCCTCCCCTCCCACCACAGCTGATGGGACTGAGCCATGTGCTGGTAAGGAAATCTTCCCCAAATCTGTCCGTGAAGGGCGTTCACTGTCAACAAGTTGTCTGGACTCTGTGTCACTTTGTCACATCTCCTGTGACAGATGCAGCAAGTCCTTTTCAGCCTTTAATGTTCTTTAATGTTTCCAAGCCCTTTTTTAGGGAAGGTAATGAAAGTAGTTTTGTTATACTTTGACAAAGTGTGTTTCCATGCAGCCTTGCTGAGCTGGGGAAGGGAATCAGGCATTTGTCACACAGAACAACTTTATGGCAGTTTCTGGAACATGTGTCTGATGGATCTGGCATGGGAGCATGTCTGATCTAGCGTCAGGTATCAGAAATCTCTCATATTTAAGAGATTCAGTTGAAAACAGGTTCCATATGGGGCTGGGTCAGTGCTTTCCCTTTTTTCTGCTGCAGTGAATCTCCCTTCTACAGCTGTAGGTAGGGATAAGTCTCTTGCTGCTCTTAAATTTTAAAGAAAAATATCTTCCAAAGCTGCACTGTGCTGCAGACTCACAGCTCAGCAGGGCTCAGCTGCCCCCCAGCCTCACCACATGGGGTCCAGAGCCTCCTCCAGCAGGGTGTTTGATAACATTGATTTTAATAAAGCTCTGGGCTTGTTTTCTTGGACGAATCCAAAGCACTACATGGATTTAAACAGATCCCGTTGCAAATATCTCTATCTGATACCCCTGCTGTGACCGGGCTGCAAATGTCACTTGCTTAGCACTATCAAATATTTAATTTGCGTTGTAATAGAGGAGCCTTTGAGAGCTCCAGCTTAAACCGAAGGTCTCCTGTAGGCCAGCAGCTCTCCACAAAATCACTTAAAAGTCAATTTCTGCCCTTAAAAGCTCCTGACTCAGATGTGAGAGTGAGGGGAGGTGGGAGTGAAGACCATGCCCACCTCTGCTGTGGGACCTGCTGGAACCCTGCTCATCACTGTAAGTGCTCGTGGTGGATGTCCTCACCTTTGCCACGGGAACACAGGGGTGGGAGAGGGGGATTGGCACTGCCACCACCATGGTGCTCGATGCTTGTGGCGTTGTGCCTCCAGTGACACCGCTGCTGGCCCAGCTTTTGGTGCCTGCAGCTCCCCAGGAGCTGGCCTGGATCTCATTCTGGATCCTGGACTTGTGGAAAATAATCTTCTCTGGGAACTTCCCTGTGGCAGCTTCAGCGAACAGCAAGGGGAGCACAATGTGCTGCTAGGGCTCAGACTCTCCCTGTGCATCACCTGGTTCTCTGTATTTTATTTCCCAAAATAACATAATGGCTCCGTGAGACATGGCTCTGCCCTAATCTTTGTGTTGACCGCAAGAATCCTGAAGGATGCTGTGATCTTGCCAGGTTTTCCCTGTCCAGCAGAGAGGCTGGGGTTCCACAACCAATGGGGATATGAATCATGGAGCCTCAGTCATTCCTCTCCCACTGCTCCCTGCTCTGTGCTCACACCTGCAGCCGAGCCCTGGGACGGAATGTCACGCTCCCTGCCTCTGTTTGCTTTGCTGTTTTCCCTGCTGGTTTGAGAGCAGGTGGCACTGCCCAGGTTTTGCTTGCTGGAGTGGACAGGCATTCCCTGCCCTGCTGCAGAGAAGCAGCATTGTTCCCTCCATGGCTTCTCCTTCAGCTGGGTTTCAGCTGTCCTCGCTGCCCAGGAGCAGGGCTGGGATCTGCTGATTCAGGGGACACGCAGCCCTGCGGTGTTACTGATCTTGGTGTGCAAGGGCGAGGACAGGCACAGTGGCACCGTGCTCCGTGTGATGCTCCCTGCCCTCCTGGGAGGCTGCAAGATGTCCCACTGCCCTCCAGAACGTGGCTGAGGGGAGCCCTGGAGAGCATCTGAGGGTAAGAACTGGGCAGTTGTGGGATTCAGAACTGAGAGTTGTGGGTGGTCTGAACCCTGTGCGTGCCCTGGTCCCTGTGCCAGGAGCCAGCCTGCAGTCTGGAGCCCTTGAGGAGAGCAGCTCACACTAATCCTTGCTCTGAACACGGGCAGTTTACAGACTGATCCTGAGATGTGCCTCGCTCTGGCATTAGCAGAGCATATGTCAGGGCTGGGGGGGCAGCTGGTTTGATGCAGCGTTATGAAATGCTGGAAGTGCTGCAGGCATGGCCAGGCTCCTCCAAAACCTGTGCTCTGCCTGGATTTGCTCAGCTCTCAGGCCAGGACATTGAAGCATCTCCTGATGCTATCACAAGTCCCCTGGGCCGCCTCCATGTGCAGGGCAGAGCCCCCTGTGCCCATTGCAGCGAGGCCAGCGGCCTCCCCAGCCCTCCACCAGCAGCCGCTGCCTCTTCATGCAGTTACACAGGGAATTCTCTGGGCCCAGCCTTGGAGGCAGCCCGGAAAGCTGCCCCATTCCCCCATCTCCCCTGTCACTGAGAGCTGCTGCCAGGTGCATCCGCCTGCTCTTGGCTCAAGGTGGCTCCTCCAGTGCCACCCCCTGCCAGCTGGCGCCCGCTGCCCCGCGTGACGCTCGGGGCTCTTTGGGAACTTGCTGAGCCACAGGCACCAACTCGGACGTGCCGGCTCTCGTCCGGAGGCTGCTGATGAGGGCTGATTTAGTGGCGATCGAACCGCATTTGAAGTGCTCCTTGAAATACGAGACAAGCGTCTGCAACTCTCCGGGCGTAGGGGCGGCTGCTGTGCCCTGACGGCCGTGGCACAAGGGCAGCAGCCGGCTCGGCTCGGTGGTGCCAAGGGCAGCGCCCGGCGTTCCCTTCACCAGCACCAGGTAGGAGCCTCCTGTGCCAGGCTGGGGCACCAGGTGCTGCCTTGAAGAGGCATTGCTGTATGCTGAGCCCAAATGGGCTGGCAATTGCCTGTGCTGGTGGTGAGGGGTCTGTGAGCAGGCAGGATGGTGGGGCTGCTGCTACAGGGGGTCTGTGGCGGCTCTGGAGGGGTGCACAGCCAGGGGCCCTGGTGCAAACATGCATGGCAGTGGCAGGATCACAGAGCTGCTTAATGGTGCCAAACCCTGAGGTGATGGGGTGCAGAGTTTTTGTTGTGCTTGGGTGAGGTGCTGTGGTAGCTTCTGGCTTTCCTGAGGGTCCTTACAGATGTGAACAGGGACCATGAACCTGGTCCTTACTCAGGGGGTTTGAAGGAATTTTGTGAAAACTGGTGGTGGCCACTTTCATACCAACACTTCCTTTTACTTCTGCTGCTTTTACTATAGTGTGTACTCAACTGGAGGCAAGGAAGGTGGATTCAGTAGAACATAAGATTTTTTGCTCTCTTACCAAGTTCATGCACTTTCTGTTTAAGTGGTGTTTTCCCTGATCTCAAATCACTGAATGGAGAGATCTCCCAATTAGCTGTTGTCAGGTCCTCTCAGCTCTGTGGCAAAGACAGTTTGACTTGGGGGCAGGTCCTTGTCCTGTGTGTTGGCTCTATTGAGCTCAGGCCAAATAAAAGTCCCATGGGACACAAACTGGTGCTGATGTCAGGAGGGAGCACAAGGATCCCTGCTGGGGTAGGACACTGAGAGAACATCCCTGCACAGATGTTCTGGCTGCATGTGAATGGGAACCTCTGTCCGGGCTGGGATAACAGCACTCCTGTGCCCAGGGTGGCCTTTATGGGTCTGCCCCCAGGTTATTCAGAATACAGGAAATGAGGGAAAGAACCTGACCTGCATCAAATCTGCTCTCTCATCAGGATTTCGTAGCTTGGCTAGAACCCCACTGCCCCGCTGATGTATCTAATGCCCAGCCAGTGGCTTTTCTGGGATGCTATGGGATGCTATGGGATGCTGTGGGATACTGTGGGATGCTGTGGGATGCTGTGGGATGCTGTGGGATGCTGTGGGATGCTGTGGGATTCTGTGGGATGCTGCTTCAGCAGTGTGTGGGCACAGAGCCACTTCCAGTGACTGCAGCCTGTGCAGGAAGTTGTGGTTTCTGGAGTTTGCTTTGCATTCAGGAGCTGAGTAAAGGATGGCCCAGCATAGGTCTCCTTCAAAAAACCAACAGCCAAAGGGACATCCCCTGTGAGGCTGGCAGAGCCCTTGGCTCTGAGGGAAGGGCAGCAAGAAGTGCAGGTGGCAGAGTGTTGATGCCTGGAGAAGGCTGACCTAGAACAGAGGCTGGACAGAGTTAAGAATAAAGTAGGTATTTATTGAAAGGCCTTAAAGGGCACACCTTGGGCAGTACAAGAGCCTGGCCAGGGCCACACCCCAGATGGACCTAAAAGTGGTCACTTAATGGATGACTGGTCATGAGGTCTCACATTTTTATAAGTTTTGGTCCATCTGCATGTCAAGGTTAATTGTCCAATCACTACTTCAGGTTATGAAGTCCCATTCTTCTTGTTTTCTCTGTTCAGTCCGCCGTTGTTTATGCTTTTGGGCCTGAAACTTGTAATGATTATCCTTGGTATCAAGCTAGAAAAGGAATTTTTTTTATCTACCTACTCTGTGAAGAGAGCTCACTAACGCTTAATGTGAAGCTCAAAACTACACACCTGGGCAGGGCAGAATATGAAAAATATGAAAGCTAAAACTTAAGGCATTAGTGTCATTGATGTCCTGTCATTGATGCTGACCAGGCAGGTCAAATCTGGGCAGTGGTGGGTGAGTGACTGCTCATCTCCCCCATCCAGGAGAACCCTTGGGAAGACTACCCAAAAATTTGCAACTGCCTGTGATCCTCCTGCATGGAGGAGACAAAAGCTTGACCTCATCAGTCCTGGGGTGAGATGGGTGGTGGAGCTGGAATGTGGTGGCCCTGTGTTCTGTGCTGGGTTTGGCCCAGAGCCCTGGAGGTGTCACTTAATCTTCACCTTGCCTTAGTTTCCCTCCTGTGAGAGGTAACAGACCCCCACTCCCAGCCAAAATTCCTCAAGGCTTTGCTGAAAAGGTGAAATCTGCCCCAAAGAGGGCGTCAGCCACAGCGGTCACGACCTGTCCCAGCCGTAAGCCACCCGGATTGCGGCCCTGACACTCGAGAAGCAGAACAGGCGCAGAAGAAATTAAGTGAATGAGACAACAAGTGTGTATGCAATTAGGACAGACCTTCAAACGCTGCCCCGGGAGCCGGTACAGGAGCTGCTGCCTAATCAGAGCAACAGCAGTGCCCGTTTTAAAGTCGAGGGAGACTTTGGGGATACTTTGTCCACATAATGTTCCAATTTTAGCTCTGCGTCCTGGGATGTAATTGCATTAAAAATACCCGTGGAGGGGGAGGATGCCAAGGGCACCCGGCGACCTGCCCCGGCTGGCGTGTCCCCACCAGCGTGCCGCGTGTCCCGCTGAGTCCCTGAGGCCCCGTCTCACATTCCTGGTGCTGATCGTCTCCCAGATCTGTTTTCCGGTTGCTCTGCTAATGGTTATCCCGGGAAAGGTCTCCAGCTCTTTTAACAGCTAGTGGGAAAGCCTCCCGCTCCTTTTGGCTAAACAGGGCTATTGACGGAGACACCCGTGGCCATCTCCGGGGTGGAGGATGGGGCAGAGACCCGCTGAGGAGAGGGGTGCTCACCCGGTGGGTGGGTGCGTGGCAGCGCACTCCCGCCCTGCGACGGGAAACGCGCTGCCTTCTGTCCCCGCTGTCCCCGGTCCCCGCTGCCCCCTCTCCCCCTTGTTCTCCAGTCCCCGCTGCCTTCTGTCCCCGCTATCCTCTCTCCCCATTGTCACCCTCTTCCCGCTGTCCCCAGTCCCGCTGTCCCCGGTCCCCGCGGCCCCCGGTCCCCGCTGTCCCCGGTCCCCGCTGTCCCCGGTCCCCGCTGTCCCCGGTCCCGCTGTCCCCGGTCCCGCTGTCCCCGGTCCCCGCTGTCCCCGGTCCCGGTCCCCGCCCGCCCCGGGACCCACGCGGAGCGGCGGCGCCACCGCGGGGCCGCGGCCGGGGCTGCAGCGAACCGAGACCCGCCCGAGTCCCCGGTGGGCCCGAGGAGCGAACCCTCGTAGCCGGCTGGGTGCTGGGGGGCGGCTGGCCAGCACGACCCAGCGGGGTTCTGGGCAGCCCCGTGCCTGAGCCAAAGCTCCGCTGCGGTCCCGAGCAGCGCGGGGGCGACTGAGTCCCGCACGGACCCCATGCAGCCCTGCCGAGGCTGCCTGGGACGTCCCTGCAGGCCACCCTTGGGTCCTGCCCGGCCACCCACAGACACCGCGGCCCCTGCCTCGGCCCCTTGGCGTGCCTGCGGGTATTTGTAAGCCGCAGCTGCCAGCTCCAAGGTGGTAACCGGATCACAGGGCTCGGGTGACCTTCGCGCCTCCGAGGCTGCTCTGGATGTCCCACCGATTCCCAGCTCGGGGTCGGGCAGCAGGAACAGTGTCCCTGCAAGGCAAAGGCCGCCGGAGGGCTGTCCCCAGTTGACCCCAGGCCCTTTCCATGGGCAGCTCTTCGCTGTGGTGTCGCTGAGTGGGTCTGGGGCTCCAGCTCCTGCTGCAAGCGGCTCCGACAGAGCCCCGGTGTTCAGGACAGGCGCCTGCTGGTGGCCGACGGTGCCAGTGCCAATCGTTCTCCTGCCGTGGTGGGGACAGGCTCTGGGACACCCTTCCCGCACAGAGTCCAGCCAGCTGAATCTCTTGCCTGCAGAGAGCTGGTTCCATCCTAACTCTGCCTTGGGCCAACCCACAGTGATGCCCACGAGTGAACAGAGAGACTTGACCTGACACAAGGAGTGTCGTCTAGAGCTGGAAACATGGAAGAAGTGGGTTATTCTCTGCCCCACCACTAACCTCCTGGGAATGCTGCTGCTCGTGTCATCTTGCCCAAACGCTGTTGCACTTGCTCAGGGATCCCCCCAAATTCAGACACACCACAGGCATGGGACCTGCACTGGGCTCTCCTGCCTCACCTGGCGCCTGTCCCTGTCCCTCTGTCCTCACAGTGGGTCTGTCCTTCCTCCCGCAGGCATGAAGCGACCCCTGAGCCCATCCCACAGCCCCGAGAGTGCAGTGCAGCTGGTGGAGGAGGCCAGCTGCCCCCCCAGCCAGCCTGAGCAGCGCATGAAGCGGGAGAAGAAGCACCAGTCGTTCACACTTTGCGAGGTCTGCAATATCCAACTCAACTCTGCTGCACAGGCGCAGATCCACTACAATGGCAAGTCCCACCAGAAGCGCCTTAAGCAGCTAAACAAGGGGAAGATGCCAGCGGCCCAAGGTAGGAGCCCACCCAGCAGGTCAAGGTTGCCCAAAGGCTGCCCTTGCTCTGGCACAGCTGCTCTGATGGGCTCGTGGAAAGTTTGGAAATGCTTTATTTTGTCCTTGGCATCTGCCACTTGCTGGTCGACCTGAACTTCCTCCAGCTGTCCCTGCCAGTCCTCAAGTAGTTTTGGAGCCCAAGAGGCCGCACTGCAGCAGCAGAGGGATGGACACATGTGGGTCTGTCCATGTGCAAGTGTGGTTGCTGCTGCTCTGTCTTTGTGGGTGTCTTCTTGAGTTCTGTAGATGGTCTGTGCAGCGGGGACATGCGTGTCCGAGGCTGGAGGAGCTCCCAGTTGCTGGGCTACTGGATGCTGCTTTCCAGGTGCCAACCTGACCATGTCCCTCCGGGCTCCTGCTGTGCACTTCTCCTGTACCTGTGCTGAGTTTCATTCAAAATGCTGCCTAGATGTTGGTGCTGAGGCCCCTCACCTGTTGGCTGCGGCAGGGATGCCGGCACACGGCGGGAATGCTGGCACGTGTAGGTGCCATGCTGCTGGGCAGAAGCTTGTGCAAGGGCAAGGACTCACTTGCCTTCTGTGCCATCTGCCAGCATTCACCTGGCTGGGCCCAGCTGGCAGCTGCAGATTTTATGCACAAAAGCAGGGAAATGTGCCCAGAAATGTCACCCTGTCACCATGGCTGACCTGCTCCGCCTGAGCCTTTGGCTGTGAGGGTTTGTCATTAGCAGCAAACCAAGGGAATTGCACAGAAGCACAGAATGCCTTGGGATGGAAGGGACCTTAAAGGTTATATGGTTCCCTGCTCCTGCTCTTACTAGAGACTGAGCAGGCTGGAGCCATAAATTCCTAGCATGGCAATAGTCATCTGTGTGCCAAATCCTGCCCTGACTGGTGCTGGGTTTTTTTGGGTAAGGCCTGGGATATGCAAAGGAGCAGGTCTCCTCATCAACATTACTGACAGATGGAAATATCGCCGGCTATTTTAATGGGGATAGGGCTCATAAATTCCAGCCTGCAGCTTCCAGCTTCTCCCCTCGATCTGGCTGTAGCCTGATGGGAGGCTGTCCAGGGATGCATTTCCTACTGAGCCAAAGAATCTTGGAGCATGCCAGTCTGCTCTTTGTGCTTCTGCACCGTCCCTGACCTCTGCCAGTGTCGCATCCCTGGGGCCCCGCGCTGTCGGCCCCACGCGCTCCGCTCTGCCAGGCAAGGCGTGCACAGGGCTCTGATTTGCTTATGTGGGGAAACTGCAGGCAGCAGCTGCTCCCTGTGCCTCCCTGTCCCTCCTGTTCCCTCCGGAGATGACCTTTCCCTGCACTTTTGGTTAAAAATGTCACTTCCAGCGTTGTCACTGTGAGCCTTTCCCAGCCTCCTGAAGCATGACCCTGAGTGGCTGGGAACTGACTGATGTGGCTCCTGTGTCCCTTCTGCCACTGGCACTGGGGGTACTTGGTGCCATATGTGTCCCCCCAAAGGGGACCAGCCCTGTCTGCCTTGCCCCAGCGAGCTGAGGACAAGCTCCTGGCTGGGCTGCAGTGCATGGGCAGGAGGGCACAGGCAGGGCTGGCAGGGCAATGGGGTGCTGGGGAAGCCCTGCCCTGCTTCATCACGCTCCTCTAGGAGCCCTTCACCAGCCAGACCTACTGAGAAAATGCATCTGCCTGCAGTCCTGGGAGCAGTCACTCCTTCCTGGGCAGCTGCCTGCACTGAGGCTGGGCTCAGCCTGGCACAGCCCACAGACAGGAATGGCTAACATGGGTCTCCAGTGGCATGTCAGCACTGGGGGAGTCTTGGGAGGTTAACAACAGTGGATTAAATGAAATAATTGAGTTAGACAAAAATGGGATGTTCCTCTGGGCTGGAATCTCCATCTCATGCTGACATCTACAGCTACATCAAAGGCAGCTTCCCAGCCACCACTCAGTCTCCCCATTCCCCTCTGGGGGATCCTTGGATCTGTTCTTCCTGCACAGGCTGTGATCACTGGCATCTCGTGGAACAAAGCTGCAGAGGAGCGTCGCTGGCAAACATGCTAATCAGTGTCATTACAATTCATTAGCTCTGTACCAGAAAGCCTCCAACTTAGAAACAAGTTATTGCTTATTAGATGTTTCATTTTGCAAGAAAGATCCCAGATCCTTGTTGTCCTGTATGGAATCATGGTGAAGGTGGTGGTTAGATACAGGGTGCCCACAGATGAAAGACGTTTTCGTGCTGCAGATGCCAGTTCTAATCCAACTGGGTCACGAGTGATTTAATTACTGCCTGTGATTTCCCAGGGAGCCCAAGCAATCTCAGTTTGCTCTTAGAGTCCTCAGGAACCAAACCACTGTCTGGTACTGAATGAGAAGGAATAGCTGAGCCACCCTGAAATGGGGACCAGTGGTTGCAGGGGCATGGACAGGGGGCTGCTGCTTCCCCTCATTCTGGATCATCTCTAGGGCTCCCATCGCAGGACAGGCTGAGCTGGAGCATTTCAGAACTTACATCCTGATCCATTGCTGTCCCCAAAAGTCCTTTCCACCAGTGGCTTGAAAAACTCTCGGGATGTGAAGAACAGCTCGTGCACGCTGCTACCAGAGCCCTGTCTCTGGGCTCTGCCAGCCCACATCTCCCTGAAAAGCAGCAGGAAACACTCTCCTTTGGAGCATGAGGCTCTGGTTTCCCAGGCAAATCGGAGCTGACAGCAGCTCATACCCCTTTGGCCAGGGTCCGTGGGAAGGACACACTGTTCAGGCATCTCCTGTGCCAAGAAGATTCACATGAGCCCCGAGCCCAACTCAAACCACTTTTCTTGGCTTTGGAGGCTGCTGAGCTGCTCCCCCAATCCAAATGCCAAGGCAGGGCCAAAGCACCCACAGGCAGCTGTACCCTGGGGCTGATTTGTGTCATAAGCTCTTCCTCCTCTCCAATATCCCTGGAATTATGTACCCTGACCCTTTCCCTGGCTGCCTGGTGCTCTCACCTCGTGTCACACTGGGGCTGCCTGGTGCTGTCCCCCCCTCGGCAATTCAGCCCTGGAACAACAGCTCCTTGCAAAGGGAAAGGTCCTGGTTTTCCCAATTATCTGCTGAAATGTCTGTCCATGCGTGTTTGGGAGCAGAAAGGTTTGAGATGAGCAGAGAAATCGCTGTGACAGCTTCAGCATCACTGGGCCTGCAGCAGAGAGCGGGGCCCCCGGCAGGGAACATGGGGACCCCAGGGGAGCCTGGGCTGCTCTGGGATTCAGCAGCTGCTGGTGGGATTATCTTGGGTTTCACAGGGGGTGCCAGATGAACTCCCTGGTTTTGGCAGCTGGTGGGGAACCCACTCCCCTTGAATGGCTCCTGCAGAGCTGGGGTCTCGGTGCCTGAGGCTGGGCTGTGGCCTGTGGCACTGAGCAAGGTTGTCCTCTCAGCTGGTCTGGGAGAGCCCTGCTGAGAGACAGCTCCTGAAAAACACCCAGAGCAGCACCTGGGAAAGCTGTGCCTTGGTGTGGAGAGCAGCAGAGGGAGGGGAACTGGTGGGTCTGACCATGGGCAGTCTGGCACGTGTGTGACCCCAGTCCACAATGCTCCTCCATGATCCTGGGCCATGTTCCTTTTCCATGACCCTGCTCTGTGTGCTCCAGCATCTCGCTGCTCAGCTGCATTCCCTCCTCCTTCCCCCACTGCTCTCTGCTGTCACAGCCCTTCAGCTGCTCATTACCCAGCAAACGGGTGCCAATCTGTTTCAGCCACGTTCAGCGGGGCTTTGTCTGCAATAATCCCAAGGTATTGATTTAAATAATTTGCAAACATGTGGGATTAGGGTCTAATTGGGACTAATCAGGGTGCAACACTCGTGTCACCACTAGATCGGGGCTGGGACATTCTCACATCTGCCCTTGATGGAGCTCCCAGCCGTGCCCAGCCTTGGTGCATGCCAGGACCTGCTCCAGCAATGCCAGAGCAAAAGTTGCTTTTGCTTCCTCCTTGCCTCCTGCAGCAGTTTGCTGCTCTCCTGCTTTCATGACTTTTTGGACAAATTTGGCAGGGACAGGCCAGAATCTGGCTGGCATGGGAGCCACTTCACAGTGTGCATTGCTGGGTACGCTGGCAGCACATGGGGCTCTCCCAAAATTCCCAATGGCAGATCCATGCCCAGCCTAAGTGTTAAAGGGGATTTAACATTTGGCTGGGACAGACCTTGCATCTGCCAGGTGCTGATCAATATCTTGTGCCCAAGCAGCACCAGGGTTCAGATTTTAAGCTTGAGAGAATTTAGGAAGGACAAACATACGGAGTCCTCCTGCTCCATTGGCCTCGGCTGCTCCCTTCAGCTGTGAGCAAAGATGAGCAAAAATAGCTTTTCAGATCAGATTTGAATAACCTGGAATCTCAGTGGGAGAAATATAATGTTTTTTTCATGTCTTAAAGATGTTGGCTGGGATCAGGAATAAATTGAAGAACCTCAATTGGGTAATTACACATTTTCCTTCCCTATGCTCACTCCAAGACTTCTCCCTTCCCATTGGGGACATAGGGATGGGGTGCAGGGATGTCCCTTGGGGCTCCTGGGGGCAGAGCTGGGAGGACTGAGAAGAGGAGGGATTTACCCCTGCCACTGGGAACTGGCAGAAAAGTCCTGGTTCACTAAATGCTCTTTTTCTACCAAAAAAAAATCCCAGTTTCTGTGGGGGAAAGGACTGTGGGCACCATGTGAGAGGCGGCACATGAGCCCAGACCCTGAACATCAACTTTGGGCTGGCCCATAAGTCCAGATAAAACTGCTCCCTTTTTAAATCCTCAGAAAATATCCCATTAGCTTGCTGTCCCTCTGAAAAACCCAGCTATTCAGCTTTCTGTGGATTAATAACTGTAGCATAATTAATCTCTGATTTTATTGAGTCAGTAACTTTAATAGAAAATGAATTGATTAGTGGTCAGCTTTGGCTGGCAGGTTTTTGTGTGGAGCCTTCCCCACCAGGACTCTGACCTCTGGCTTTGCACCCCAGTTCTGGTCAGAGCTTCAGGGATATTTTTCTCAGACACATTTATTCTAAAAAGATCCTTAAAATTTAAACTCTTGGATGTAAAATGACACAGAGAAGGTGCAGGGCTTTTCTTGTGCTGCCGGGGCGTGATGGAGGTGGGAGCCTCCCATGGCAGGGGCTTGGGTGCTTGGGTGGATGCTCCAGCTGCATCCATGGAACAGCTTTGCCTTAAGAAATACAGAGACCAAGCCAAAATACATCAAGGTCAGATCATATATATCAAGTATTATCTTTGTGTGGGCTGGTTGGGGCTGCCTGGGCCATGGGAGCATTGGGGTGCCACTGATGTGGTGCTGGCAGAGGCTGTGCTGCTGGCAATGGTGTTTTTTTCCCCAAAATCAGTAGGAAACTGCCTCGTGTTATTTTGAAGCCCCGCAGTTGTGAGCCATTCCTCTTTAATCACGGATTTTGCTGTCACTTTCTTCCAGTCGGTTTGCTGTCAAGTTGCCTCGATAGTGTTTCAGGGCCACTCAGCTCAGGGCTGGGACACATGTGACATTAATTAGAAGTGGATAAAGAACAACGAGGAACATGTAGCCATGGAATATTTCACAATTTCCCATGTAGCATCAGCTCAGCAGATTTGGAAGAGGAAACCTGGGATTTATTTTAAGCAGGGGGAGAAAATGGTCAAAGTGGCAGCTAAACTGTGAACGTGTTCCAGCTTGTCAGCACCCGCTGGTCCCCGTCCTGAGAGAACTCTGAGCCTGAAGGGGCCTTTTCCAGACCTCCATCAGCAGCTCTGAGCAGGGGCTGAGGCTCCCGGGGTGGGGTGATGTCCCCTTGGGAAGGCTGCCCAGCACTGGGGATGCTCCAGGGTCAGGCTCCTGGCTCCTGTGGCCACCCCAGGCATCGGATCCTAATGCATCCTGTTTGTAGGGCTTGGCTTTGCTCCTCGAGCACTTGGGGGCTGCTGTGTCTTAAACATCCCCAGGGAGGGCTGAGGAACCTCGGCACCCCCGGGGGGCTCTGTGTTCTCAGGACGGAGGCAGCCGCTGTCGTGCTCTGACATGGGCCAGCATCCCGCAGCTGCATCCCGCAGCTGCATCCCGCAGCTGCATCCCGCAGCTTCATCCCGCAGCTGCATCCCGCTCCCGCCGCGGCTGTCACCGGGGATTAGAGGTGCTGGATGGAGCAGGTCGTGCCGGGCTGTGCGTGCGAGGGCTGCGCGGCCGCCCCGTGCCCCGGCGCCGTCCCAAAGAGCACCGGGACTGAACGGGGGGCACCGGGGAGCGGTGACAGCCACGGGGGAGTGCCTTGTCCGCGTCTCAGTGATGGAAACACCGCTCATCCCCGCCGGCCTGCAGCCTGCGGCCGCTGCCCGTGCCCGCTGTGTCTGTGCGTGTGTGTGCACACGCGTGTGCTGCTGGCCCGGGGATGCGGGAGGAGCGAGCGTTTGGAACCAGGAGGGGAGGGGAGGCAGGTCGGGGGGAGCTGGGGGGCAGCAGGCAAGGGGTTGTGGGTAGTGTAGAGCTGTCACTGTGATTTAGGGTCGGCTGCTTAAACTGTTTTATGTTCCCAGACAGTAAGTCGTAAGCAATATAAAATTTTCTCTGAAGAGATGATCTCCCCTCATCATGCTTCTGCCTCTTTCCCAGAGTGAGCTCTCCTCTCCATAACCCCGTGGTGTCAGTGCGGGTGTGCAGAGGGAGAAAATGGGATCCTGGCTTTTGGAGCCATGTCCACAGCCTGGGATTGGGTCCTGGTGCTGCCAGGAGAGCTGGTGGCGCTGGGAGCAGAGTGGTGCAGAGCTCTGGGTGAGCTGGCCATGAGGCACTGGTGTTTGTAGCTGTGTGTCCTTCCAGCACCAGGACCATGGCCCTTCCCTGCAGCCTCCCTGGGCTGCCCCCAGCTCTGCTCTTGGAGCACGTGAGTTGGATCTGTTGGATCTGCTGGAGCTGTCAGAGCTGTCAGAGCTGTCGAAGCTGCTGGAGCAGGGCTGCCCCTGCCTGCAGGCACTGCCTGCTCACCTCAAATTCGGTTCCCTTCCTTTTTTCTGCCCCTGAGTTATCGCTGCTTTTGGACAGCTTGCCCACAACACTGCTCCAGCTCACCTTTGGTATTTTCTGCAGCCACAGATTTATGAGGAGTAGTTTCATTTATCTGGCTGTTTCCATGCCAGCTGGAGAGTCTCGGTGTGGTCTGTGCTGTGGCATTGGAGCATTTGCCTGGATGAACTCCCTGGGCACCAGCAGCTCCTGAGGGGCCAAAGCTAAGCAGGAACCTGATGGGCAAGACCAGAGGCAGCATCACCCCTGGCTAATTAAGCATCCAGAGGATTTTGGGTAGCTGATTTCCATGCCAAACCCCAGCTGGTTCCATACGGGCCCTGGGACTCCCCAGAAAATCTGCACTGGGCTAGGGGGAACCAAAATGTGGTGGCAAGGTGGGACCCTCTGCCCTGTCCCTTCCAGGAGGGCCCTCCTCAATTAGATGGAAAATCTTACACTCTCTCTGCAACTATTTTCAGGTGTAATTTCCACCCATTTTCTTGATAATTAAATATTTTTAGGTCATCCATTTTCTCCACCCTATTCACAGACCTGTCCTGAATGCCTTTGTAATTAGCCATCTCCCTGGGAAAGATGATGAAGGCCATAGCTTCAAAGCCCTGCCCACCTTGGCTCATCCTTGGGGGTCAGAGCTAGGGGTGTGTGTCTCCTAGGGTCACCAGACACCTCCACTGACACATAGCTCCCAGGTTTGCTCCTTTAAAATGTATAAAAGCAGAAATCTGCAGGAAGGATTTAATAAAAAACTGGGGAATGATGAAAAAAAATGGATCCGGGTGGGCTCTGTGAACTCAGCAGTTTGGCAAGTCTTTCTTTATCAGGGGGATCACGGGGGGGGCTGTGAGCCACAAACCCCATTCTCTTTGTGTGGGAAGCCCCCCAGGGGAGGAGGATTCAGCCTTTAAAATATGTTACCTTAATCCTGAGTAAACTCAGGAGCAGGAAAGGTCAGCGCCTGCCTTCCTGGCCCGGCAGGGACGAACCGCCGGCGGCTGCTTCAGCCAGAGCCTTCTGCTTCTGATGGGGCTCAAGTTACAGAGCAGGAGAAAACCGATACACATTCTCCAGGTGTATCAGTCTTGATCCTATCTGGCGTCTTTCACCCCCAAATTATACCCTAAATCCTTGGTGAACAAAGTCAGCCACAAAGGCTCTGGAAGGCTCAGCAGACCTGGGCAGGGGAGCAGTTCCAGCTGAGCTTTTATCCCTGTCTCCCTCCTCCTTTATTGATGTGTTCGTTGCCTGGTCCTGGTCACTATTTGCCAGGCTGCCTCGGGAGTCTAAGGCCGGGAAGAGCCAGTCCTGGATGTCCCTCAGCCAGCAAAGAATTTCACACTGTCCTCCGTGGGGTTCAGAGTGATCCCTCTGTTGTGCTTCCTGGGGTCTGTTGTCACAAAGAACCCAGCGAATTGGTGACATTGGTGCCCCAGCTGAGCCCGAGCACCCTCCCCTTCTCCCTGCCCTCTCGATTCGAGATTCGAGCAGACCTGCCCAAGCAAGCCCGGCTCAAGTGCGGCTGCTGGCAAACGCTCCCCCCTCTTAATGCGTGTTTGGGATTTGCCTCTCCCGGGATGAGTGTGATGAGCTGCAGGCTGAGGGCTGGGCCCCGGGGCTGTTTCACAAGAAACCCTCTGGTTCCATCCCCACCCTCTTGGGGTGCTCAGCCATCAGTGTCCTGCACGTGGATATCAACCTGTGTTGGAAAGTGGTGACCACGAGGGGCTGTGGCATCTGACCCATGTTGGCTCTGGGGTTTTTTTAGTGCCTCCCACGGGATGGCGGAGCTGGTTGTCATGGCCCCTGGGCACTCTTCTCAGCCACTTGGGGGTAGATGCTTAAGCAGCTTCATCCCAAGTTGGAAGTTGTGGGGAGCTGCAGCTCTGGGCTTTGCTCTCTGGGATGTGGGGCAGCTGGCAGCACCACTGGGAGGGAGATGTGGGTCTGGACCCTGTGGGAGGGTTTGTGCTGCTGCCCTATGCCGGCTCTGGGGTACATGGACAAATATAGCAAGTTATGCACCGAACGGACCCACACTGCAGAGCTGGGAAATTCCAGTGATCCGCAGGGCTGGGCGGGGAGGGCCGGAGGCGTTAATGGCAGGGGCTGTAATCGGCACCTGCAATTAGCCTCTGCTCCAGCTGGCCTCAAAGGCTCGGCCACAAAGCGCAGCATCCCACACCGCCGTTCATCCCTCCCACCCCTCCGTATCACTCCAGCCCCAGCCCTTCCAGCCACGGTGATGCCGGCCAGGACCTGCTCTCCTGGCCAGGATCTGCTCTCCTGGACAGGATAAATGCAGAATGAGCTGCAGCTGGGAGAGGCTTTATTGAGGGAATTGCTGGGTAGAGCTGAAGGAGCTGGTCAGGGCTGGGGGTAAATGGAGGATGGAGTGGGGGTCAGGGCTGTACATCAGTCCAACCGGTCCTTGCCAGAGGGGCTGGAGGTCAGGAGGTGCCAGACTTGCTCGTGGCTTGTGGTTATCCTCGGGGAAAGTAGAACAGCCATCGTATGGCTGTCAGCCCCCTGCTTCTCCCAGTCTTTACATTTCCAGCTCCCTCTCTTCGACGCTCCTTGCAGTAAACTGCTGATGACATTAAACAAATTAATATCGGGTTTAAATAGCCTGCGGGAGGCCGGGCCAGGCGTGTGGGGCCAGCTGTCAATCCCAGATTAGCGAGTGCCCCGGCTAAACTTACTGCTGCTGTTAACGACCCTGACAGCAACACCCTGCCCGGGACTCTGCCAGTGCTGCCCCGGTGCCAGCCGAGCCAGGGTGAAGTCTGGGAGAAAGACCCATGGTGCGCCCAGAGGGGCCCCGATGGCTTTAGTGCTTTTTCAGTGCACCAAAACTCTGTAATTTACCCCAAAAGCGCCTCGTCTGGCAGTGGCGCATGGGAAGGGACTCGGGCATCTCATGGTTTAACATGTTCATTTTCACTCTGCTTATGGCCCAGCAGTTTCTGCCCAACTCCTTGTATTGCTGGACTTGAGAAAAATAATTAATTCCTTCCTTGATTCTTGTCTCCCTTTCAGGGAGGCAAGGGAGGTGATTGTTTCACAGAAGCAGGTTTTTCATCATTTCCCTGTTTAAAGGGCAGCAATGTAAGCATGTCATGAGCCTCACCTCCCGAGAAGAAGCCAAAAATCAGCACGGAGAAGGTGCTGCCATGGGCAGCCCAACTGCCAGTCTTTGCTGACAAACTGATGGGGAGGGCAGCAGACCCTGGGCTCATGAAAACCCCAATCACGGGGGGCTGAGATGAGCACCCCACCCGGGCCAGGCTGCCCGTGTCCACTCGAGTCACCCCACAAGCTGATGACATGGTTGGCTCAGACCCTGTGGGTTTCCAGCACTCAGGGCTGGGGCTGAACGGAGCAGGGACCCACGGCCGCGGTCACCGGGCAGGGACACGCGGTCCCTGCTGCCGGCGAGCCCTTCCCGGGGGGCTGCTGCCGAGTCTCCCCTCCCCGAGCAAACCTGGCTGTGGAGACCCACGGGGGCATTTCGGTGGCCCCAAGGCAGTCACCTTAGAGAACCCCCCGGGAGCGCCCCGGAGGCTCAGCGGAGCCGCCGAAGGTTCCCTCCCCTCGGCCCAAGTTTCGGGGCTCGGGCAGCCCCGGCGCGGGGGCGGCTGTGCGGGGAGGGGGAGCGCCGGTCCTCCCGCCCATTTCCACGCTGATACTCGGCACCTCCGGCAGCTTCTCCCCCCGCGCTCCTGCGGGGCCGAGGCGGGGCCGGGCGCGGGGCGAGGGGCGGCGGGAGCGGGGCTGCGTCCGCCCGGCCCTGCCCGCAGCTTTGCCCGGCGAGCGGGAGGCACTGGCAGCGCGGAGGCGACGCAGCCGCATCCAAAATGCTTTTAGGTGGGTGAAACGCAACTTTCCCTCAGCCTCATCTCTCCCCGTCTCCTCCATCTCCTCTCCATCGCTCCTTCATCCCCCGGCTCGTCGCTGGCGGAGCGGCTGCTCGGGGGTGCAGCGGGACCGGGGCAGCCGCGGAGCTCGGGGGCCGGGCGGGGGTCTGGGGGCCCGTGGGGTTCGCGGGGAGGGGGACTGGGTTATCGCCTCGCCGCTGTCCCGGGGCTACCGCTCCCCGCACGGCCCCGGCTTGAGCACTCTCGTCTTCTGCCGGGTTCCTTTGGCTGGAGGAAAGGGCACTTTTCAGCGTCCGACTGCTCTTTATGGACAGGAACGCACCAAATTTGTTCTTATTTTGCCGGTAGCTCTGCGCAGAGTGTGTGTGTGTGTGGGGGGTGTCGTCTCTTCTCCACTTTGCGATTTTGGCCACTAACTTAACTCTAAATAGTGAAACATTGAGGTGGGTTATTTATTTACTGCCGGGAAAGAACCTCTGGAATAAGCGGTATTCACGGAGCCTGGGCTCAGAGTGAGGGGCTGGGAATGGGCTCGGCATCAAACTCAAGTATTGGTTCACCTGGGGGGGTCTCCATCCTGTTCCCAGCAGGGCTTGGCACCCAAAATTATCCTCGTGAGATTTTCTTGTTTCTAAGCAAATCGTGTTGTTCCCATTCCTTCTTGCCGTTCTGCCTGAAAACCCCGTTAAAGAGCTGCTCGTGTTATTTGCATCAGCTGAGGCTGTACCCTACACCCACAAAATGGTCCCTCCCCGCCCAGCGCATAGGCAGCCTGTTCCCTCGGCTCCCAGCCTGCTAATCCTAATTACTTACGGGATTCAAGCTGAGTTTGACTCACTGCATCTTATTGATTTTTCCCAGGGCTGCAGAAAGAGGAGGGAAAAGGTTGTGTGCTGACAGGGCTGGATTTTGCCCTTGCTCTTTGTCTGAGTGTCAGCTCCAACTTGTGTTTCTGCTGCACCTGCGATGCAAATGTTCAGTGCTTTTTGTGTGATATGAGGCTGGGGGAGAGCGACTGGCAGTGTCCTTGCGAGGGTGACCGGCGAGCGTGGCCAGGTGGCCACTGGCGGAGCTCTGTGGCCAGGCTTGGCCGGCGCGCACTCGAGAAGCGGAGCAGCGGCAGCAAACAAAACCCGACACTTTGTTCCTGGACCCGTTCCGTGTGGATTTGGGGCTGGTAATTTCAGTGGTTTTGTTATTATCAGCGTTAACTTTGCAGCAGGTGCTGGGGAGGGAGCGTGGCCCCTGGTGGGTCTGGCACGTCGCTGTGGGCAGCGGTGCCGCTTCTCTCCGTGCTGTGCCGTGCCGTGCACGTCCCCGTGGGCACGGCTGCAGGCTGCCCTGCGCTTGCTCTTCTCTGTGCCTGGCGTGTGCCTGTGGTTGCCTGAGGGCAGGAACATGGATGTTGTTAGCCTGGCACATCAGCCAGGTGCCCATGTTGGGGTGTCTGTCTCCCATGGGTCAAGCTGGCCCCAGCTGTCTCCCGTGGATCAATTTAATTTTTCTAATAGTTTGAAACACAATATTTTCTCTGAAGTGTCTTTCCCTGTCTCTCTGGAACATGTAACACTACTCGGGATGTTTATCTGGAATACTCGTCAGGCAAAGCAGGCTTAAAAGACAAACAAAAATCCAACCCCAGAGCTTGCTTTTCACTCTGTGGCCTCAGATATGGAGGAAATGTTGAACTAAAGTTTCAATTTTGAACCCACAGTACCTTGGGCTCACTGATGATCCCCATGCCAGGACCATGTTGCTCCAGGGAAGAACGTGGTGGTTGGATAGAGCTTTCATGGTGATTCCAGCCCTCTTGGGAGCTGTGGGAATGGCAGTGTGGGGAGCCTGGCCCCACTGAGCTGCTGGGCTTGGCTTTGGGGCTCCTTTGGCAGTCAGTAGAACCGAGCTTTCCCTGTGGTTGTTTTGGGTGGATTTTCCTGTAAATGCAGCAGTTGTTTTTATTACTGGGGCTTGCTCCAAGCAATGTCCTGGGGGACACATCTGTCCCCTGGTTTCAACACTGGGAGGGGGCACAGGGGGCTCTGACCTCCTCCAACAGCCCCAGCCTCTCTTTCAGAGTATTTTTAGACCGAGCTGTCATCTAATCTTGACCTCCAGGATGATGTAGGCTAAAAAATATCACTGTGTCTCCAGCATCAAGCCAAGGATATAATTCACAAATCTCTTTTTAAATTATGCCTCACCTTGCTGCAGTAATGAACTGCTAACAAGTATTTTGAGCAAATGTGAACTTTTTTTTTTAAGTTTCTCAGTACCGATGCTCCTGGCAGGTGCTGGCGGCACTGAGGCTTTGATGCTTTGTTTCAGCACCCACCTGATGTCCCTGAGCTTGTAATGACTGCAGGGGCTGGGGATTTAGCAGATTGCTTTTTTTTGCCTTTCCTGAGCGGGATGTTGGAAGGAGTGGGCCGGCTGCTCCCACTCTCCTCCAGAGTGATTATATTAGCATGGCCTGGGTAGGAGTGGCGGAAATTACAATGAAATACTAGAGGTAGGATATAAAAATCTAATTAAAAAATAATGACAGATGTGTGTCATCTTCCAAACCCTAGGCATCCTGACCATGGGGCAGCCGTGGTTGCAGGGGGGTTGTGTTCTTCAGCTTTTGGGGAGCCATGCTCAGGGAATAATGCTGGGAGCACAGAGCAGGCAAGGCGAGGCAAAGGGTTTTGGTCTCTCTAAAACTTGGGAGGGGAAATACGTGAGTGCTTTGGGGTTTGAAAGCCCACTTGGTCCCCCAGGACTTGCCCTGCTGAAGTCTGAGTTCATGGGCACCCTTAGGGCAATTCCCCTTTTCCCCCTACCCAAGCAAAGCTGGGACTGGCTGAAGCCTGCGTGGTTTCACTGCCCAGGGGGGTTTTGGGGACAGCTGTGGCACTGTCACGTGCAGTGGTTTAGCATCACCGTGGTGGTGTGTGTGCAGTGCTCTGGCACATCTGGGATGGCACTGGGAACAGCCCAGCAGGGATGGCCACTGGCTGGAGCCTGGCTCTGCCACTGACCTAGCAGGTGGCCCCGGCCATGTCACTTATCCTCTCTGAATCTGTCTTCTCATGGGTCTTCTTGGCTCTCTGGGGGCTTGGTGCCAGCCTAGCCCTGGCTGTGGGAGGGAGGCACCTGCCTTCAGGTGCTTCAATAATAGAAATCATTAATTTTCACTGCTAATGGAAGAAACGCTGCACTATGAAAAATGTGCGTTGGCTTGGAGGCAATTCAAAAGGCTGGTGGAGACGGGAGCCCCTAATTTGTTCCAAATTGGTTATTTCACTGGAATGGTGAGAAAGCATCAATCTGAGGAGCTTTTCTCCCTTTTCATTTCTGTCAGCCATTCCTCAGCTGTAATGAATTGGACTTGGCTGCAATTTTTACAATTTAAACAGTGTCCAGAATAAAGGCTGAACTGATCAGGGGCTTGGGTGCACTCCTGAGCTCTCCAGCTCTCAGGAGGACCCTTGGCCTCTTCCCCACCACCCCGGGAGGGGTGGGCAGGGCTGTGGGCAGTGGAGCCCAGATCAGGGTTCAGTGCTTGCCACCTCCCTTCTGCTGCCTCCAGTCAGGATGAGCCCACATCCTTCCTGAGCCCCTCAGGACGTGTGGCAGAGGTCAGCGGGGTCTTGGCTGGGCTGTGCTGGCCTGGCAGCACTGCTGGCTGTCACACAGGGGACACTGAGCTCATTGGGATCTCTGCTGGGGGAGGCATCCCTAAATGCTGGTTTTTCAGATCATTGCCTGGCAGATGGGGAGCATTGGGAATTAAAATCCAAAGAGAGTTGGGCACAATGCTTGTGGACAAGGGTGGAAAAGATGCTCGAGGGAGCAAGACTGATACCCAGTTTTGCTTCCCAGCAGCTGTTTGTGATTTCAGTGCTGTGGGGTGAAGTTCCCTGTAGCTCTTGGGAAGCAAGATGCAGCCAAGCTGCCTCCCGAGGACCAGGTGCATGGACTGGAGGAAGCCCAGGGAGAGAGATCACCCTGTCCCTGCTTCTGCTCCTTGACAAAAGGGCTTTGCCCTTCTCAGCTGCTGCTCAGAGGAACCTCAGCCTGGAGCTGGGGTTGCTGGCGGGGAGAGATGAGCATGCTCCCCTGCTCCCCAGCCCAGCTCAGTAATCCTGTTGTGGCCATGTCCAGAGTTTGCAGGAATGTCATCTGAGTTTATTTCAAGGCTTGCTCCCTGCCAGCTGCAGTCACGCAGCTGAAGGTTGTGCAGGGGAACGAGGCATGAGGCTGCATCCTGCAAGCTGGCAGTGGCTGTGGGGTGTGTGGGGGGGGTCCCATGCCAGCAAGTTGGGGGGCTTCTTCTCCAGTAGCACCCCATGGTTCCCTATCTAGGGCCCACAGCCCATCCAAGCCCCTCCACAAAGACCTGAGCGTGCTGGAACCAGAGTCTTTGTGCCCCAGCAGAGAAGGAACAGCCCCCTCAATACCCTGAGTTGTGCAGGAGAGCTGGGGCACAGCTGGGAAATACTGGGGTCCCCCAGTGTGTGTCCCATCCCCTTCTCTCCATGGGAACACCTTCTCCTCTCCATATCCCTTCCAGCGTCTGCACATCCCACAGGCCATGTCCTTGCCAGATCCGCCCGTCCAGGCACCAGCCCGGGGGCTGCAGGAGTATTTTTAATTTGGCTGAGCTGACACGGTGCTGGGTGCTCTCTCCCACACGAGACAGCGGCTCCTTGAAGCCTTCCCCCTCCGCCACACACGGCAGAGATTGAACTGAGCTGTCACCACCTTCGGCTGCGAGGGATGCAGCCGGGCAGCTCCCATGAGTCCTCCCTCCCTCCCCTGCATGCTCCCAGCTCATTTTGGGGGCTCTCACAGCTGGGGGTTGGGTGCAGAAGGGGAGCAGGGACCTGCAGGGTGCTGGGTCTTTCCTACCCCGTGCCCTGTGATGGCCAGGGGTGAGAGGGCTGCTGGAGCCAGGCACAGGAAGGTGGGTGGGCAGGAGAATGGGGGCTGCACAGGGATGGGGCTCTCTGGGGTCAGCAGCTTTGGGAACACGAGCACCTCCGCTTCCCTGAGGGAAGAGTGTGCGTCATTTCCCAGAGCCTGACTGGCTTAGAGCAGGGATGGAAACAAAATCTCATAAATATCTTTGGACTCGGGGATTTAAAAATTTTTCGGGGCAATATGGCTGGGTTTGGTCTCTTCTGTTCAGCCGCTTATAGATGCAGTGAGAAACCCTTGGGGAACCCATCCTGGAGTGCTGGAAGGGGTTACAGGGCTCGGCCTGGAGCATCCCAGTGGGAGCTGTGTACCCAGGGTCTGCTCTGGCTGCCAGAGCTGTGGGATGCCAATGGAAACTGGGACTCAGATGGAAACTGTGGCTCATGGCTGCTGCCACCCTCGTGCCGTGGGGATGATGGACGTGCTGATGCTCTGGGGCACCTGCCCACCCAGCTCCTCAGGCACAGCAGAGTCTGGAAAAATAACAACAATTGGCTCGAGCCAAGGCAGCTGCTGCTGCATGGAGGTAAACAGGAGTATCTCCACTCCAGTTCCTTTAGGAAGGACATCTGACATCCAGCAGCTTATGTGAGGGCAGAGTGCTCGACAGGGTCAGGGACATCCTGCAAATGCTGCCCAAAATTCGTGTTAAAGCTTGATGCTTCCAGCAGGAATGGGTTTGCAGGGGAGAAGGGGTCAGTGGTTTCAGCCTTGCCCCTTGCATGGAGCAGGCAGAGCAAGTGAGTTCTCCTCTGGAGTCCCGTGGATCCCCGTGAGGGGGCTCCGTGGAGGGGTCCCCATGGGAAGTGGAGTTGGTTCCAGCCACTGCTAATTTGGGGTCGCTGACCTTTGCTGTCCTGCTCAGGATGCTGGGAACCAGGAATTGGGACCAAGGGATGCAGCAGACTTCTGCCTAAAAACTCATTTAAAAGGTTCAGTCCTTTCTTCTGGCGGCATTAGCACAAGAATAAATCGGGTGTGTTTTCACCCCAGGAGCCAGCTCTGGTTTCACCACCTCCTGCTCTCATTAACCCTGGGCTGAGGTGGCTCGGCAAGAATGTCCCAAGAGCAGGAAGAGCCTCTTGCCCCGGGATATGTGGAGGAGCCTAAAGAGAGGAATTAACCGGGGGCTGCCAGACCCCCCTGGTGCAGAGCCAGCCGGAGCCAGGTACAATGCAGCTCCTAATCCAGGCAAATTCCGGTGGGCCACATCCCTCCTCGTGGCCCAACTCCACACCGGGAGAAGGGCGAGTCTGGGTGGGAGCATCTTTCAGCTCCCAAGCACGGGATATGTGCTGGGAAACGAGAAGCTGGGTCCCCATCAGGGGTCCCACGAGGCACTGGTGCCCCTTGGGATTTCAGTGTTCTCAGTTTGGGGAAAGCAAATGTGGCACAAAATCCTCTTTCTGGAAGTAGTCGAGAAGCTCTAAATTTCACCTGCATTTATTGCTAAAAGAAAGGTTTTTGGGGTGTGAGGAACCCCCCTGCTCTTTAGGCAGCCCTGGGGCAAGGGGCTGGGTTTCAGCCCCAGTATGGCCCGGGAGTGCAGGTAAGCAGGAACACCTTGTGGCGTGCCCTAATAGGGATCCAGGACTTGGATCCTGCTGCAACTCCCTGTCCATGGCTGGGAGCTGCTCTGCCCGCGGACCTCTCCTCCCAAAACCCAGAAACACCCACCCTGGCTGGCTCCAAACGCTCCTGCAGCTCACCCTGCTGCATGTGCCCAGCTCTCAGCTATGACACCCAGGCTAGGGGTCCGCGGGCACCTGATGCCCATCGCTCCTGGCACCTCGGGGGTCTCGGCAGGTGAGCACAGGGCACGGCTCCGTGCGCTCCCCCTGCCCAGGGGCCGGAGCCCATGGCGCGGCCACCACCGTCCCCGTGGCCCGGCCTTCCCCATCGCGGCCACCGCTAGTGGCCACTGCCGCCGTGGGCTGCCGGCAGCATCCGTGAGGCAGCCGGTCCCCGCAGCAAGATGGCTGCTCCCGTGCTCCGGTGAGCGCGGCCGGCCGCCGCAGGCTTTGTTCCCGCAGCCGCCGCGCTCGGAGCCGCGGGGGCTGCGGGGCTGCGGGGTGGTGCCGCCTCCCAAACACCCCGCTGCTTTTTGGTTTATTTTTGGTTGGCTGGGTTTGGTTTTGGTTGCTTTTTGGGTTTTTTAAAAAAAATATTATTATNGCAAGCCCCCCCAACCCCAAAGCCTATGGCAGCCTTTCCATGGTACGTATGTAGGGGCGGGTGAGCGGGGTGGGCACGCAGGGCTGGGCGCTGGGCTGGGCGCTGGGGCTGCTCCGCTCACCCTCTCGGGCACGGCGAGCCAGGGCTGATGCACCACGGACAAGGGTCAGGGCAGTGGGTTGTCCTCTCACAAGTACATCCTGATCCTGCCCAAACTTCCCGGAGGGGGGAGAAGCAGGCTGGGGGGGGTGACCCCCATCCCGAGCTGCTGCCGAGTCCCCCGGGATGCGCAGTGCTGCTCTTGCCCGTGGGCAGCGGCAGTGAGGGGTGCTGGGCTGCTGCCAGGGCACCACGGGTGCTGCGGGAATGGGTGCTGTGGGAAGGGGTGCCACGGCGCTCTGCTCCATCCCAGCCCCCGCCCGTGCATCCCACACGCTAATTGCTGCTCATTTTTGTTTTTCTTTCCAAGGCAGCAGCTTCTGCTGGAGCAAGTGTTGGGAGGGGGGGCTGTCGGGATGGCTTGGGAGTGAATGGGGTCAGTGACAGGGAAAGAGCGCGGAATCCTCCCCCTGGGGCCATTGCAGCCGGAGGTGCCCGCCCGGCGCAGGGATGGATGGGGTCGCTGTGCCAGCGACTGCGGTGCCGGTCACTCCAGGGCCACCCACCAGGCCTGCCCAGGGCACCCATTGGGGACTGGTTTGGGGGCTTGTTGTTCAGAAAAACCCCAAGTTTCTCATCGGTGTCTCAGGATGTCATGTAGACTGGTATTCTGCAGTTTCCCTGCTGCTGAGTGTCCATGTTCTTTCTTTTCCCCCCTGCATTTTGGTTCTCCCCCTTCCCCGTGCAGCACTGGGTTTTTCCCCCTCCTTTTACCTCTTCACCTTCATGAAGGTTCAGTTTGGATTTTCAGTCCAGTTCCTGGAGAAATGTGAGGATCAGACTGAGCTGGCCTGAATTGTAGGGAGAAGGTCAGGTGAATGCCAGGTCCTGGTTTCGTTACATGTTTAAGTGCTTTGCAGACTCTGGCTCGGTAGATATTTGTGAGCCTGGCCTGGGGTTGATCTGGTGTGTCCCACCCTGGGAGGAGGATGCCCCTGAACGTGCAGAGCATGGCTCTGCTGCCATGGGGCCTGCCATGGCTTTGGCAGCTCCCTGGAAGAGAGACAAGCCAGGCAGGACTGAGAGCACACGTGTGCACACAAACGCGTGTGTCTGAGCTAGTTCCCAGGCACTTTTGTTCAGCTCCAGGGCCCTGGCACTCACTGCCAGCAGCGGGTGCTGCTCCTCCAGGGCTGAACGCTCTTTTTTGGGCGTTTCAGCCAGCACTGAGCCTTCCTCACCCTCCCAGTGCCAGCACAGGGGGGAAGGCTGCTCTGGGGGGAAGCGTGTGGGTGTTCTTGTGGTGATGGGACCACGTGTGTGTGCACCAGTCCCACCAGTGACACTGTGAGCTGCTGGTGATGCTGATGAGGTGCTTGATGGGATCCCCCCGTGTGCTGCTGGGACTATTGCACAGCCTGACCTGCTCTCAGTACTGCTGTCACCGCTGCTATCACCGTGCCACCGTCGCTGTGCCACCACAGCTGAGCCCCAGCTGAGGTTTGCAGGGCCCTAATCCCTTTCCCTTGTGTCTCTTTCATCTCCAGTCGGACCAGGAGAGTGGTAATAGACCTTCTTACTAAATTAAATGTGCAGGCTGCTCCTGAAGGCACGGTGCGGTTCACCCGTAGTTGATTTCCCAGCCACAGCAGTATGGTGCCTCCAGGGAAAAAGCCAGCTGGGGAAACTTCCAATTCCAATAAAAAGTGTAAACGCTATTTCAATGAGCACTGGAAGGAAGAATTTACCTGGCTGGAATTTGACTATGAGAGGAAGCTCATGTTTTGCATAGAGTGTCGGCAGGCACTGGTGAAGAACAAGCACGGTAAAGCGGAAAACGCCTTTACCGTGGGCACGGACAACTTCCAGCGCCACGCGCTGCTGCGGCACGTCACCTCCGGCGCGCACCGCCAGGCGCTGGCGGTGAACCGGGAGCAGCTGGCCTTCGAGACCCGTGTGCACGGCCACCCCGAGCTGCGCTCCGTCATCAAGGTGGAGGTGAACCCGGCGAAGGTGGCCGTCCTCACTACCGTCTACTGGATGGCCAAGGAGGAGATCCCGGATGAGAAGTGCTCCTCCCTGCTCAACTTCCAGAAGTTCAACCTGTGCCAGGCGCTGCTGGCCTCGGAGCACAGCGAGTACTACCACCCTGGCAGCGTCAGGGAGATGCAGGTGTGTGTGTGTGGGGTGGGGGTCTGCACCTGGCTGACCTGGTGCACCTGGCAGAGCAGGGACAGTGCCTGCGCAGGAGCTCCCCGAGCCTGCCAGGCTGCCTTGCAGGATGAAAGCTCAGGAGTTCACTTAGCACACGAGCACTGTGGGTTTTGTCTCTTTTGCCCTAAACTGAGTGATCAGAAAGATCAAGTAGCTGGAGAGTTTAGAAAGGATTTTCTGATTTTTACGAACGCTTCGTGCCTGCTAAAACCAAATTAAATTTTTAGTGAGTCTTGGCCGTTTGCCAGGCTTTTCAGCTCTCTGCAGAGCCTTATTTTGCTGCAGATAGACTAAACCCACTAATTAGGTTTCCCAGCCTGTGGTGATCCTTGCAGCGCTCACACACACAGAGGAAGTTTTCCCTCCAAACTGGCGAGTTTGCCTGAAATGGGGGGAGTGTGAGTAAATGAGTAAAGACAGAAAAAATGTTGCCATTTTGCTGCTGCTCCTGCTCCTGCTGGGCCAGTGAAGTGGAACTGCTGGAGTTGAATGGGGCAGGTGGGTTCCTGGTGTCCTGCCTTACTGCCAGCATAGGTGGGAACTTTGGAATGGGGTGTTGGGGTCTGAGGGGTCAGTGCTATGGGTGGTGCTATGTCCTGCTGCATCTGTGGGGCTCTGACCCCAGGCTCAGGACAGGAACCCTCAAGCTCTCAGCAGCTTCCTGTGGTGCTTGAGCTGCCAAACAGGAGCAGGAGGAGATTTTATGAAGGAAAAATAAAGTGATTTCCAGCCTCTGTGTGTGCAACACATGTAAGGGCTTTTCCCTGGTGCGGGGCTCATGTGCTGTGGGTGGGAGCCCACCCGCTCACTCTGTGCCCAGTGCTGCGCGTCTCCCGCTGCCTCTGAATCTCATTTTTGTTTCTCTCTCCCTCCCTGCACTCGTCCTTCAACTGGCCCAGGCAGCCATTGCCAAAGTCCTCCACAACGAGGACAGGCACAGGATCAAAGCCTCGCCGTTCATTGGACTGGTGGTGGACGAGACAGTGGATGTCCTGGAGCACCGCAGCCTCGCCATGTTCACCACCACCGTCTCCCCCTGCAACGGGCAGACCTCCACCACCTTCCTGGGCAGCTTTGAGCTGCCCACCGGGGAGGCCTCCACTGTGGCAGGCAAGGTGGGTGAGGTGATGCGCTCCTTTGGCATCCCCACCATGAAGCTCACCTGGCTCAGCGCTGACAGTGCCTCACTGGTGGCCGAGCGGCTGAGCGGGGTGGGGACGGCACTGACCTCGCTCTGCCCGCTCCTCACTGAGGTGCACTGCCTGTCCCATGGCACCTCCCTGCTGCTGGCCGAGAGCATCAGCGCCATCGAGTACCTCCAGAAGTATGAGACCACTGTTGATGCTGTGTATAGGCTCTACTCCAGCTTCCAGGGGGAAGGCAATAGCCTGCAGGAGCTGCGGAGAGTCCTGGACCTCTGTGAGATAGACCTTGGGAGCCCCAAAGCCATCCACTGGACTTCTATCTTCCCCGCTGTAGAGGCCATTGACTCCTCGTGGCCCACGCTGGTGCTGCTGCTGGAGAGCGAGGCGGAGCGTTCACCCGTGGCCCGTGGCCTCTGCGAAGAGCTCAAGAAGTTCCAGTTTGTGGCCTTCACCAAGATCCTCCTGGATGTCCTCCCCATCTTCCAGAAGCTCAGTCGCTTCTTCCAGATCGAGGACTTTGACCTCTCCATCTTGAAGCCCATAGTCTCAGCCACAGCCACCACGCTGCAGGCCCAGCAGAGCACCAGCGGCCAGAACCTCCGGGAGTTCCTCAGCGAGATGAACAAGCACCCGCAGGACGGCCGGGAGGGCGAGAGCCGCCTCTATTACAAGGGTGTTGAGCTGGCCAACTGCTCCCAAGTGCACCTGAAACACTTTGAGCACCTGAAGGAGAGCTACCTGGAGAGGGTGAGGGGCAATCTGCTGGACAGGTTCCCCAGCAGTGTCCTGGAGGCTGTCAGCTCCTTCTCTGCCATCTTCAACCCCAAGTGCTACCCCCAGTCTCTGGAGGACATTGGCAGCTATGGGGTCAGCGAGCTGAATTTCCTGCTGCAGGTGTACTCACGCGTGGTGGTGAGCGAGAGGGCCCTGAGCGACTTTCCCCTCTTCAAGCGCATCGTCTTCAGCCTCAGCCAGCTCTCCTTCAAGGACCTCTGTGTCAAGCTGGTCTACAGCAGCTCTGAGATGCATGAACTCTTCCCAGACTTCGCTGTCCTGGCAGCTATTGCCCTGGCCTTGCCGCTGGGCTCGGTCCTTGCCGAGAAGATCAGCCGTGGCCGGGAGCTGCTGAAGCGCGGTCGGTCGCGCCATGCGAAGGACGAGGGGCTCTCTGACCTCATGAAGATCGCCATCGACGGGCCAGCCATCAGCGAGTTCAACTTTGCGTTGGCCATCGAGTACTATGAGAGCATGAGGGAGTCTGAGTTCATCATGGCACAGGTGAAGTGAGCATGGCTGGGGAGGGCTGAGCCCTTGGGCAGCAGCCGGGGCCTGCGGGCAGCCCCCAGCACCGGCTCAACGCCGCCTTTCCCCATCACTGCCACTGCTGGGCCCAGCATGGTGGATGGTGACCTGCTCTGAGCTGGGAAGAGAAAACAAGATCCTTTGCAAAGCCGTGCTGGTCCCATGACCACCCCTCCCTCTGTTTGAATCGCCCAGAATTCAGAATCCTGGGGCCACCTGAGATCCCAAATTGCAGTGAGTTTGTCCCAAGGGTTTGTCGTTATTTTGTTTTAGGGAGATGAAGGCATAGCTCTTCAGCTCAAATGTCACGTTGCCTTTGCACAAAGATACCCAGCAGCTTTTGCTTAATGCTCTGCAAAAATATGGGATTTCTGTTATTCTGGAGCCTGGAGAGTGAATGCAGAAAAGGCAGCGCATCCTCTGAGCTCTGCGCCGACCCCAACATGCCTGGCGGTGTCGTGTTGGTGTTCCTTGCACACAGCACAGGGTATTTTTAGCAGTGGCATCAAGTCACGATCATTTCAAGAGCAAGAGATTTAAGGAATGATATTGTAATGGCTGAGGAAATAGTAACTTTAAATGCATCATTGTGTACATATGTGTATGTGTGTATATATATAAATATGCATATATAAATATATATATATATTAAAAAAGTCTATCTTAATTTTCCTAAACTTTAAAGTATAAAGGTATCTAAAAGGATTTTTTTTTTTTTGTGAGGACAGAATAAATTATGAGCAGGGGTCCAAAAACAATCAATAGCTAATTCTTGGTCTTTCCAAAACATGCTCACACCTGGAGCTCCCTTGGCACCCTGAACTCTCAGCAACCTGCAGTCCAGGAGGAAGTCCTTCAACACCTGCTTTCAGGACCAGCTGGAGGTGTTCAGCTCGTATTTCTGCTCTGAAGTGTTACTCTCTATCCCGAGTTGAGTGGAGCTGTTGGTGCCCACAGCAGCCAGGAGCTCAGGCCCCTCTGCTCATGGGTCTGGCTGAGCGGGGCTGGGGTGCTCTGCTGTGTTCCAGTGTGACAGGGCTTTGCTGGTTTTGACTTCGAGGGCTGTTTCCTTCAGTCCAGACTGATTCTAATCAGCAATAAACCCAGTGCAGCAGCATGAAGCATTACCTCAGTTGAATCCTGAGTGCTGGGTCCTCTGTTGGGGCTGCCAAAAGCTGCAAATGGGAGGATACAGCGCATCTGCTGCCCCACAGTCCAGGTCTGGTTGTCTGGGAGTCCAGTGCACTGCAATCTGTTTGTTACTAGTCCAGATCCCAGCGGTGCTGGGGCTGCACTGATGCTGCAATCATGGTCCAGTGTTGTGGCTGGGTATTGCTCCTCTGTTCTGGCCATCAGCCTTTGGCATTAGGGAGTCTCCTGGAAACGTGCTTGGCCAGAGACAAAAGCTTTAAAGCCTAAGGCTTTAGAGATTGCTAAGGATTTAGAGACACTATCAAAATTTGCTGAGAACATCTCTCAAGCAGGAGGGAGCCTCTGTGTGAATAAACAGCTCTGTCTCCATCTGGCCTGGGCAGACTCTGTGCCAGATGCTCTCTGAGGCAGCGGCGTCTGCAGAGATGGGTCCTTGGCAGACTCCTGTTGGTATGAGAACCTTCAGAGGCAGCTCTGGGAGGTTCACACAGGCAAGTGTCAGAGCACAACAGTTGCTCTGCTCTGCTTCACAGGGACCAGGAGAAAAACCTGCTGCAGGTGTGTATTCAGTGTAGAGTGAAGGGGTGGAGGACAGGCTAGGGAGCACGGCCAGATACAGTTCAGGTGAGTTTGGTTAAATACGGGGCTGAAAATGCCTTTAAATTCCAAGGGATCCCTACAAAAGTCACTTGTCTGTGGGACAGGAACTGGGCTGAGCCCCAGGCAGAGAATGTGCAGGCTCTGATGGCTCTGGCTGAGCCCTGAGCAGGGGACACGCAGCACCACGTCAGGGACACCGTGGCTCTGACATCTCTTGGTCAGGCCTGGACTGTACCTGTGGAACTGGGGGGGGGCACAGAGACAACCCCCCCAAACTGCAGCCGGTGCTCATGCCAGGAGCACGTGGTTCTTGTGCTCCTCTCCTTCCAGCCTCTTGGAATGCTCTGCAGAGCCTGGAGCATGTCCTGTCCCAGGAGGACCCGCAGTGCCAGAGCAGCAGCATTTGCTGTGGAGGTGGGGGCTCCTCTGCCAAAGAGGGGGTAGGCAGAGCAGGCGCTGTGACAAAAAACTGTACCACTGGAAGTCTGTTCACTAGCACAGCCCCACCTGCTGCTGGGTCACCTTGCATAAGGTTGTGTCATTCTATATAGACCTGGGACCCTGCCACTCTCCCAAAAGCAAATCCCCTTAATTGAGTGTCTAATTAATACCTAAAAATACTGCCCTCAGCTGCTGCTGGAATCTGCCCTGCAGCAAAGGTAAGGCAGAACCCACAATGCAATGGCCCTGTAACCTTGGGAAGGTGCCCCAAGAGCATCCTGTGAGTGCCCCAGCAGGGTGTGGTGACATGCTGGGGAGCTCCACTGGGGTGGCCTCAGCTCTCTTCCTGCTCCTGGGGGTCTTGTCTGCTTCAGAGACAAAACCAAATGAGAAAAGACCTGCCCATCTGCAGACTCTCGCCGGGGTTTCTGAGATCTCTATAACTGCCTGGTTTATCCCAGTCCAGAAATGTGTTTAATCTGCAGATTTGAGCTCAAGGATGTGCCGAAGAGGTTGACATCTGATATCTGTCCCACTGGTGGGCAGCAGCCACTGCAGGTGGTGGTCGATCCTGGTCCACCAGCACTTGTCCTGTGCCTGCCCAGTGCAGGAGCTGCTCCCCAGGGAGTGAACCCTTCAGCCCAAGCATTAGCTGAGCTGCAGCACCCCTTGTTGTAGCCACTGATTTTGGGGGGAGGTGATCACCTACCTCTTGTTCCTCCCATATATATATGTATATAAATATATATTTTATATATATATGTATATTAGATGTTTTTAAGGCCAATGCAGGCTGTGCAGATCACACTGACTGTGATGAGTGGCACCCCTTGTGATCCAGCCCCAAATGCCTTTGCTGCTCTTGTGGGGCTGCATGGCTGGGGGGTCCCAAGGCAGCTCCTCTGGCGCCAGCCCGGCCAAATCTCAGATGATTTGATGTAGAAATGCTGTTTCACGCCTCAGAAGGTTAATTATGCACCCCTCACCCAGTCCTGCTCGCTGCTGCTGTAATGTTATTTATTTATTTTTAAGCAGTTTCACAGATTTGCCTTCTGGGCGACTCTGGAATTAACTCGATCAGTGCACGCCTGATGAAGCAAACTGTAATTCCTCCCTGGAGTCAGGCCTGGCTTGGGGATGGCTCCGGTGCCGTGGCAGAACCACCGCGTGCGCTCGCCCAGAAAGAGGTCGTTGGTGGCCGTGGGGCTGGCGACGAGCACTCACTGCTCAAATCCAGGGAATCTCTCAAACTTTGAATTTCAGATGCATGTCTCAGATCCTGCAGCAGCTGGGATCAGCAGAATGAGGAGCAGAGTGAGGAGCAGCACCAGCCTGGGGTCCTCATTCTGCATAGCTGGCGTCAGGGGTAGGGGCTAGAGGGGGGCTCAGGCTCGGTGCTGTCACAAGAGGCACTGGTGGAGAGTGTTCCTGCTGTGGGAGTGCGTACTGGCCACTATCTGCCTCCCTCAAGGGTATTCTCAGGTCCAGGGAGGTGGTGGGATAGGGTTGTGATGTGCTGGGTCAAGGGATCTGTGATGCCTTTGAGGTCAAAAAGAGCCCAAACCTCAAAAAAATCTAAAGGAACAAGGAACATTGACCTTGTCTTTGCTGCAGAAAAGGGGACGGGGCTGTGGGTTGGTGAAGGGGGTGTAAAGCCATGTGGGATGTGAATGGGCTCTTCCAGCTCACAGCACTCTGAAACAGTTTCTTATTTATTGTGTTTGATTAGTTAATTTTTTTTTTTAATTTTAGCTTTTCCCCCTGCTTGCTCTCAGAGCTGGGCAGGGACTCCCTCTGCCACTTGGGGGATGCTTTCCTGTGTCCATCATCTGTAACGAGTCCGAGTTGGGATGGGGAGCAGGCTGTAGACAGATCCCTCTGCTTGGCCTTCCCTCCCTCCATCCCTCTGTCCCACGGGTGTTTTCTGCTGAAACAGAACGTTATTAATAACTCTAGGCTATTTTTAAATCTCACGCTGGAGCGCGTGGTTCATCTGTGGGGGACGGGGAGTAGCGGCTGAACCGCAGGAGTGGCGGCAGCTCAGCCTCTGCTCCCGGTCCTTTGGCTGCTGCTGGCAGCCAAAACCTCACCAGCCCTGGTGAGGAGCCCTGGTGGTGCTGGTGTGAGGGAGCCCAGAGCTGTGTGGCTCCGTGGGAGAGCCCAGGGAAGGGGCTGCTCCCCTGGGGGAAGTTTGGGCACCTTTTGAGGTTTCATATTCCTGTGCGTGTCCACGCTCTGATGCAGAGGCAGCTGCATCCAGCTTGAACTGGGAGGCTGGTTTTGAGCCTGGAAGGCAAAGAGGTGCTCAGGGCCATCCTGGGCTGGGACCTTTCCCCAGGAGGGTTCTGTAGTCCATGGCAGATATCCCCACGTGCCATGTCTTGTGTGCTCTGTCCTCCTGCTGCGAGCAGGGATCACCAGTGCTAATGCTGCTCTTTCCCTCTGCCTGCCCAGGTCCCTCTGGACACAGCAGCCCCCTCTTAGCATCGTTGCCCATCCCTGGCCGGCCTCTCCATCCCCCCTTGGACATCAAGCACTTTCTGACCTTCAGGCTCAACGGGACATCACCGCTCAACCTCTTCCCCAACTTCAACACGGTGAGTCCCCAGGGAGGATAGGCATCAGCTCCTGGACCCCTCCTCCCCTGCTGCAGTTCCTCCTCTACATGGCACCACTCTTTGAACCCCACCAGGTAGTTTCTGGTTTAATTCCTGGGATGTTTGGCTGCTAGATTCCAGTTCAACATGCTCACTTTGCTCTTAGCTCAGAGAGGTTCCTGCCCAGCCAGTGCCTGTCAGTACCAGAATTAAAAACATGGTTCATTTTAACCAAGATCAATTGGATTTTGCCCCTGGAATCAATAGTAATAAAGTAGCTCTGGAGAGCAGTTCATTAGTTGAAAATTAAATAAGGAAAAGAGAGAGAATGTACTACAGATATGAGGAATGTGGCTGGTGCTGTGGATTTTGGGGGATTCAGAGTGCTGGGGGCTGCTCCCACTCTGCTTGGGCTCCAGGTCCCCAGTCTTGGACCACCAAGGGTGGGCAGCAACACAAATCTTTAGAGATGTTCCATTAGACAGTTAAACTGCCATGGATGTGGCCAAGGACACACCCCCGTGTCAGGTGTGAAATGGTGTTTTCCCCATGCTGCACTGCTCCCCCAGGCTGGTCCCAGCCCCGTGGGGGACTCTGTAACCCCGGGTGCTGCCTAGAATTGTTGTGGAGCAGGTTCTGGGAAGGGCAGTGAGCCCAGGGGCTGCTCCCCATCTCTGCCCCAGAGGCACTGCATGCTGGTGTTTTGGGGTTGCCCATTGTTTGCTCTCATGTGCCTGGAAATGGGACTTTCCTGAGCCCCCTCCATGCTCGCTGGCCTTTTGTGAGTGGCTTTGAGCTTAAGTGTGCTCAGAAGGTGCAAATTGTTGCTGAGATCCTCAAAGACAGTTCAGAAATTAAGCGCAAGATTCCTGTTGCTGTTCAATGGGATTCAGGAGTCTGAGTCCTTTAAGCTCTTTTGAAGCCACAGCTCAGCCTCTCCCCAGGCTAATGAGCTGGAACACAGGACAGGAGGGGTTTTGATGCCATTATAGTTCCTGCTTTTTGTCTGGGCTCTTTTTTTAGTCGCTGGAGTCAGGAGTGAACTTGACCCAACGCCTGTTGTTTGCTCCTCTTGGCTCCCACCTGCTGCTGCCTCAGCACGTGTTCACCCACGTTTGTTGCTTTTAAAAAATTAGTAATTTGGAAAATGAATCTGGTACTTGCTGGAGCCATGCAGTGTCACAGTGCTGCTGTGCTCCGTGTGGGCTCCTGCCACAGAGAATGGGTCAGACACGGACAGAGATGCCAGGGGAGGCTGTCTCAGCCGTCTGGGGACCTGGAATCCACCACTCTGAGCTCAGACCTGAGCCTGGTGTGTGCTGTTGGCTGACACCGAGGCAGGAGCTGCCCCTTTGGGTGTGTCTGTGCTGGAGATGTGGCCGAAGGAGGCTGGGTGAGGTTCAGTGGCGGCTCTGGAGGAGCCAGAGCAGAACTTCCATCCTGCAGGATGAAGGGCTGGAGCATCCCTGCAGCCTGAGCTGGTCTGGCCGCTCTGGAGGAGCCAGAGCAGAGGCTCCATCCCTCAGCATGTAGGGCTGGAACATCCCTGCATCCTGAGCCAGGCTGGTCAGACTGCACTTGAGCCTCAGTGTGGGAAGAGGGTAGGGGACAGCGGTCAGGACCTTGCTGAGGTCGCTGCCACATTGGAGCTGCTCTACAGCAGGATCCTGGGGTTCCCCTTTCATGCCCTGCATCGCTGGGGATGCTGTGAGGGCTCAGTGATGCCCTGCAGAGTGGGAGCTGTTTGCACTGCCCAGCAGAACAGTCTGCACTCAGAGGAGGTCACAGGGCTCCCATGAACCCAGCAGATGTTTTACTCTGCAGTGAACAAAACCCTTCCAAGCTGCCTCCTGTCACTTAGAGCAACAACCAGGGGGAAAAAAACCAAAAACCAACCCTTACTCCAAAGGCTCTCCCCTTAGCTTGGGATGTTGCAAATCCCCAGGACCCAGCAGCGCCTCGTAAAGCTCTGTCAGCAGACGTGATCTGAAGGGATGCTGCATCCCTGTGAATTCCTGCTCCTGACCCCAGCAGCCGCAGGGAGCTCGGCGCAGGGGTCGCTATTTATATCGGCAGAAACATCCAGGGATAAATAAAGTAATGTGAGTCAATACAAATTGACTATAAAGCTGGGATCTTTATTCCCCAAGATCACGGCGCCCAAAGCCGCTTCTGTTGCTGGCTCCATTCTTCAGGAAGCCGCCAGGAAGAACCTCAATCCCTGGCTGCAGGCACTGGTATGTAGGGCTGCAGCACAGCCCCCCGCCAGCCCCACAGGAGCTGGGAGGACTTTTCCATGTCTGAGAGAGCTGTGAGGGCGTGCAGCAGGGAGGAGATAGAGGGATGGTTGTGTTTGCATTCAGGGAGGCTCTCAGGTGGCACCAAGCTTCAGATGTGCTTAGTGCAGGCTGGAGCTGGGCTGGGTTTCTCGCAAAGCACCTGGGACCATGAGTGCTCTCATGGGGATGGGCAGGTGGAGGCTTGAGACTGTGCTTGTGCTCACTCTGGGACAGCAGGAGCAGTAGTGGCCACCCAATGTGCCTTGGCTGGGATGCAAGGGGCTGGGGTGAGAAGCCAGGTCTGAGTGTGCTGGCCAGCCCAGCCCCTGGGAGCTTGTGAGTCCTGTGCCTGCCCAGAGCAGCTACAGATGCTCTGGTAGACACAACTCATTGCTGTGCTGCAGGGCCAAGCAAGGTAGACCTGGCAAAAGCACAGGAGGTGGAAAGACCCAGGCTGGTGCCATCACCCTGGCATAACCCCAGGAGGATGAGGAGATCCTGTGCTGGGGCTGTTCAGCACCACCACCATGTAGTTGAGGCTCAGATGTGGCCCTGCTGCCACTGGCTTCACTGGGAGGCTTAGGATGAGGCCAAGGCTTCATTTGTCCCCTGTGCCAGCATCTCCCTTCCCTCTGCATCCTCCTCCAATCCCAACCCTGCTCATGCTGCGGTGCTCAGGGTGTGGATGAGGCCATGGGAGCTGGCAGTGCTCCGTGGGTGCCAGTGTTGTTTGGTGGGAGCTAGTGGTGCTTGGTGGGAGCAACCAGCTGGAACCTGGTGGCTGACACTGAAGGTTGGAGCCATTTTTCTTTTCTGAATGGAAAGGTGGGTGTTTTTCTGGAAAACAAGTGCTGGCCCAGGTGCCCAGCAGCATATTGCAATGTTTGTCGTCAGGCATGGAGCAGCATCTTGGCCGTCTGTAGCTTCCTCCAGGTCTCTGCCGAACCCCAAATGCCTCTTCGTTTATATGCCAGATAAGTGAGTAAAATTTCATAGCAAACAGGCACTTCATTAATCACCTGCTTTTACCATTCTGCTCACTCCTGGAAAGGAATGTGGGGTCTTGATAATGGCGCTGTTGTCCAGGCATGTGCCTTGAAGACTGATGCACCTGTCTCGGCAGTGAAATAGCTTTGCAGAGAAATACGATCGCTGAAAACCCCGGGCTCTCCTGACAGCAGGACTCAGATAAGATAATCTCCCTGTGCCACAGGGTAGGAAACAATACTTGCATTATAGATTGGAGCCATGCTCAGACAAAGAGGTTATTCTTATGTTTTCTTCCTTAATAACTGCATTTCGTTAGAAACAATTATGGCTTTTGGAAGCAGTTTGGTGCTTGGGCTGTGGAATGAGGCCGAGCCCTAGGGTGAGACAGAAGGGCCAGGGCCTGGCACCGGCCACATGCTTGGCCCCACCACAGCCCTGGGCAAGCTGGAGGACAGACATGGCTCCTGGCAGGTCATGGAAGTGGTTCTGTGTGTGCCCAACCTGGTGACCGAGTTGTCATTGTTGGGTTTGAGTGGGTGAAAAGCACATCTGGGCAGCAGTGGGGCAGCCCAGAGGGGCTTTTGTGGGCACTTGTATCTTGGGTGAGCTGTGTCTGTGGCAGCAAGCACTGGTGTCCTTCCTGTCCTGGCACCCATGTGGGCTGTCAGTGTCCTGTGGGCTGCACACATGGCCCTGCTTGTGCCTTTGGCATTGCATGGGGACATTCCAACTCTCTGGTGAAGTGCACACAGAAAATGAATGGCCAGATGCTTATTTTGTCTCTGCCTCGCAGTCTGGTGGTTTCTGCTCCTGCTGAGGTCAAGGGTAGCCACTGAGGTTCAAACAGAAACTGAGGTTCAAACAGAAACTGGTAATTTGCCACTTGTGTGGGAGGAGAGGGTACTTGACACACACTGGGGCAGACCCTCATCTCATCCCTTCTGCCAGACCACAGCCAACTTTCGCACCTAGTGGATTTGATGGATTCAGGAATGGTTTTAGCAGGGCAGGAGCCAGCGTTGACACAGTCATGTGCAGGGGAGCCTCCCTGGCTGCAAAGCTCCTCAGAAGATGCAGCCCCTTGCTCCTTCCAACCACCCAGTGTGAGCTCTGTGGCATTGGTGGTGGCTCCTTGGGAGCGTGACAGGCAGGGGCATCACCAGGTCATGGTGCCACACACAGGACATAGCACCCAGCCATCCTCTGCCCTCTCTCCCCTTCCAGATGGACCCCGTGCAGAAGGCAGTGATCAGCCACACCTTCGGCGTGCCAGCCCCGCTCAAGAAGAAGCAGTTCATCTCGTGCAACATCTGCCACCTGCGCTTCAACTCTGCGGTAAGCGGGGCCTCGCACGGGGCTGGGAGTGAGCTGGGGGCACGGGGCCAGCCCGTCAGGGGCATCCCCAATGAGGGCCAGTCTCATCCACCAGAGCTGCCAGTGCTTGGTGTCCAGCAGCACGGGGGCTGTGGGCTGCTGGAGCTGCTCTTGCCTGCCCGGGCTGCCTGCAGAGGAGCCATGCCAGCCTAGCCATGCTGGATCTGCAGTGCCTGAGGCTGATGCTGCTCTGCCAGCAAAACTCCCTGGTTCTGGGCTTCATGATTCTGCTCTGCAGCCAAGCAGCTCAGAAAAAGCATTGCTTCCCTGTTTCAGGCTGCTTCCCAGCTAGAGGTGCTGTGCCAGGAGAGTCAGTCCCACTACATGCCCCCATGAGCATCCCATGCCCCCATTCCTACTCTGTCCATGTTCCCCCAAGTCCCCCTGGCTGGCCCAGACCCTCACAGCCTGTGGGTGTTCCAGCATGGAGGCTATGACCTACTTCAGCTGTACCCAGCCCTGTTCCAGCCCTGTTATCCAGGGGGAGTTTATTGTCTTTGCTAATGAGGCACCACGCTCAGACTGGCCTTTTGCTTTCCCACATACCAGCCACAGCCACAGCCCCAGTTCCCTATTCCCAGCCCTTGGAAAGCCACAGGGGGAGGGAAGGGAAGGGTTGCTTCCCCCTGCCAAGCCCAGGAATCCTCAGCTGGCCCCCAGGAATGCTGTGCAAATTAATCTGTCCTGCTCAGGGGTACAGTGTCTAATTCATACTGGGGTTCCTCTCCATAAATTGCCAAACCAGGGTTGTTCTGGGGGACAATGCAGCATTGTCCCTGCTGGGAGGACACCAGTGTTCAGGGGGATTTTTTTTTTCTGGCCATTTTTATCAGTTTGGTGCAGACATGAATCCATCAGAGTCACGCTTCATTATCCAGCATTCACTGAGAGAGGGGAGCTGGGGATGTGAACCATGTGTTGGACACCCCTTAGGGTACAGTGGGTGATGTGTCCTCCCCACCAAAGAACCTCTTGATTTCATTTTTACAGATACAATTCATTGTACATTTCTGGAGTCATAAATTTTGCCTGAAAGCTGCTTTTAAGAGTGACTTGATGTATTTAATCCGAGCAGGGTCCTTATCTCGCCAAGCAAGCAATGTGGTGATGTCTTAGAGAGTGATACCTTGGCCTCAATATGTTGGTGTCAGAGCAGGCTGGGGAGAGGAGGGAAATGGATCTGTGCTACACCTCACTGCCAACACCCCCTGTGCTACACCCCACTGCCAACACCCCCTGTGCTACACCCCACTGCCAAAACCCCCTGTGCTACACCCCATTGCCAACACCCCCTCTGTGCTACACCCCACTGCCAACAACCTTGCCGTGGTCCTCCCCTGGGGGAGGTAAGCTGGCTCCCAGGTAAGCTGGCTGCACTAGAAACATGCCTGAATGGCCACATCCCAGGTCTGACCCCATCTCCTGCCCTCCCCGTGTCCATCTGTCTGTCTGGTCACAGCAGTGACCTGGCCATGCCGGTCTCTCCCCCCCAGAACCAGGCAGAAGCCCACTACAAGGGCCACAAGCACGCACGGAGGCTGAAGGCCATCGAGGCCATGAAGAACAAGCAGAAGGTGGTGGGGGCTGCAGCAGGGACCCCTGGCCAGGACAGTGCAGCCGACCTGGACCCCAGCCCTGTGGGCAGTGGGGAGCTGGGCAGCACAGGTACGAGGAGGGGCTGTGGGGCTGAGGAGGCTGCGGTCGGTGTGACCACCAGTTTATAAATGAGCTCCTGTGCCCATGGCGGAGCAGGGGGTGTTTTCCCTGTGATTTGGTGTCTCTGTTTTGTATGGATGCAGGAGAGAAAAAGAGCCCTGTCTCACACGTCTCCAGGGCTCTGCCACATGCAGGGATGGGGCTGGTAGGAGCTGTGGCAGCACTGGAGCTTGCCCGGGGTTTTGTGCTGATTCCAGATTCCATGCACTGCAGATGACAGCTGTAATAGGAGAGAGACCTGGGGAAGAGCTGCCCTTGGCGGGGGGGATGCATGCAGACATTGCCTGAGATGGTTTGAGGACATGGGGGGTGTTCCCCGAAATCCAGAAAACCTGTTCAGGCACAGAGAACTTTCCCTTTCTGCCCATTTCTCTCTCTTTTCCCCTTTTCCCCTTTTCTTTCCCTCCTGACAGCTGATGCCAGTAACCCACAGGAGTCGGAGGGCGAGGGCAGCAGCCTGGGGCTGGTGCCCAGCACTGAGGAATCACCTGTGGAGCTGCCAGGCAGTGTTGCCCCTCTGGGCTCCCCGCCAGCCTCCGAGCTGTCAGAGGGCACCTCAGATGCCACCAGCGTGGCCTCCTCATCCGCCCAGGCAGCTGAGGCACAGACAGCTGAGTCGGGCAGCAGCATCAGCTCGGCCCCTGACAGTGAGAAGGAGGGGAAAAAGAGCAAACAGCACCTGTATTGTCCCACCTGCAAAGTGACCGTGAACTCCCTGTCCCAGCTGGAGGCTCACAACACCGGTAAGGGCATTATCGGGGGGACAGGGGGGACAGAACCCCTGCCACCTCATTAGGGCTCTGAGCAAAGCCCAGCCATGCCCCATAACCAAGCAGCCTTGCAGTGAAGTAGCCAGCATTAATGAGTGCTGCTGTAATTAAAAAATGTTCATTAAAATGACCTGCACAGATAAGCCATGGAGCTTTACCTGGGCTGCATGCAGCTTCTGGGGTGAATTTTCACAAGGTCAAACACTCTTATTGTTCATGTCTCAATTAAGGACATTTCCAGCTACTTTTAATCAAGTGATTGAGGCTACTTTAATTTGCATGGAGCTTGAAGCTGATAGCCAGGGCTTCTTCCAAACCTGGAATAATACTTCCCAAAGCAGCTCAGTGGTTTGGGCTTGTGGCCCTGTGGAGAAGGCCCCTGGGAATGCAATGAACTGTGAAGCCCCACATCCTGCAATGACTCCTGGGCTGTGCAGAGCAGCCCCTTGGGGTGGGCAGCTGTGGGGACTGCTGGGGGTCCCCCTGAAGCCTGGGGGTGGCCAGACCCACCCCCAGGGGGGTAGCAGGGGGTGGCAGCTATGGTACAGGGATCCCCAGTGGGGTCTGTGGGCCCTGCAGTTCCAGCTCTCGCCTCACCCCTTTCTCTAGAGGATGCTTAAGTTGGGTACCCCAGCTTTAAATGGAAGGTGCTTCTCTGCCCCAGCTCAGCAAGTACTGGGAACCAATTCCTCCCACCCCACAGCCTACTGGGGCAGCAGCAGCTGCCGTGTGCAGGGTTGGCTCAGGACACTGCTGCAGCTTAGCTACAGACATGTCCTTTTGCTTTTGTCAGCTCCAGTTACAAATTCAGGAGCTGATTTGGGGAAAAAGAACAAACAAACAAACATTTGCAGGCTGGCGCTGCTCTGTGGCTGTCACACAGCTCCTTGCTTCATGCCTTAAAAAATAGAATGAATTAGCAGGGGCTTAAATTACTTGCTCCTCATGCACCCTCGCCATCCCGGTGCTGGCAGGGACAGGACAGAGTGCCCTGTCCCCAGGTGTGTAGGGATCTTGGGTTCCTCCTTCCCCACCTGCTGTGACCCTGCTGAGCTATTCCTGGCTCCACGGCCAGCTCTGCTCTGACCTTGGGCATGGCTCAGATGCTGCAGCACGGCGGGTGACGCGTGCCCGACTCCGCAGACTGTGCTAATGCCCGAGGACAGGCAACAGGCTCCAGTGCATGCTCAAAATAGCAGCTTCTCCAAAGCTGTCACATGGAGCGGGGGGTCTCTGGGAAGAGGAGCATCTCTGCTCTGCCTGCAACACGCAGTTTGGCAAGGTTTGGGAATGAGCTGTGCAGCACTGGCAAAAGTCTGAGCTCCCAGGCAGTTCCCTGTCCCCTCTGCCTGCAAGTGCTGCTGAGCACAGGCTGGTGCTGTTGGAGGGCACTGTTCTCGCTGCCATGGGACTGGCACAGGGCTGGGCTGGGTTTTCTGAGTGTCCCCTCTCGCCAGGTGCCAAGCACAAGTCCATGCTGGAAGGTCACGGCACCCAGCTGAGGAGAGGCCGGGGCAAGCTGCTCTCCCGGGCAGGGCACAAGTCCAAGAGGATCGGGAACAAGGGCAGCATCAACATCCAGAACAAGGCGTTTCAGTGCCAAGTGTGCGAGATCTACGTGAATTCTGAGACCCAGCTCAAGCAGGTGACAATGCCCTGGGAGTGCCTGGGCAGTGTGGGCGGGCAGGGACCTGATGGTCCTTGCAGGGTGATGAGTGCCCCACAGACCTAAAGTGCACAGTACCCTGGCTGTCCTGGCTCGCAGTGATCCAGCTGTTTTCCTCTCCAGCACATGAGCAGCCGGAGGCACAAAGACAGGCTGGCAGGGAAGCCACCCAAGCCCAAGTACAGCCCCTACAACAAGCTGCAGAAGAATGCTGCCCTTGCAGTGAGTATTCTCAAGGTACCTGTCTCCCTGCACAGCACTCACTCAGTTTGCTCACAAACCCTTGCTTGCCATCAGCCATCCTTTCAGTGAGTTATGGCAACTGCTTCTCTTAAACTTTGGTTTCCATCACCACAGCTCAACTTCTCCCCTCAGGGAGGGTGAGCTCTGGTGGCAGGTTTTGAGTCTATTCCTGGGCAGGCCAGAATGGGGATAACTTGGGAGCGCTTTGGCAGCAGCATTCACAATGGCAGCACTTGTGATTCCTCCACCTGTTCTGCAATCTCACGGGGTCTCCTCCTCCCTCCCTGCAGTCCAAGCTGGCTTTGCAGAAGCATCTCACCAAAACTCTGGCAACCCGTTTCCTGCCGAGCCCGCTCGCCGCCGCTGCTGTCTGTGCCATGCCTGGACCCCTTGCCTTGCGACCAGCAGCTGCCACCACGCTCTTCCAAGCCCCGATCCTCGGACCAGCCCTTTTCCGAACGCCGCCGGCCCACGTCCGCCCCACGCCAGGTCCCATCGTCTTCGCACCCTACTAGAGCCGCTGGCCCACCGAGGGTCTGTCCACTGCAGCTGGGCTGGGCTGCGGGGGCTGCGCGCTGGGGGCAGCGCTCCTGGTACCTGCTCTCCTGGCTGGTGGGAAAATGTAGTCGTAGACATCAACCCCAGCTTCTCCTTTGCTTGGAGAGGGCTCCCACTGGAGAGAGGTACCCCCAAAAGAGCCTGGCCAGCCCCGCTGTGCATCCCCACTGCTCCCCCAGCCTGTGCTGGTCCCGTGCTCGGCAGATGAGCCCAGGCAGTGCATGGAAGAGGACAATGTCCAAATCAGCAGGACCATCTCATGGCCAGAGCCTGCCTGTCCTTGGCCTGCTGGCTGCTTCTTTATCGCCCTCCCAGTTACCAGACTGGAAGGAGAGGAGCTGGCTGGTCCCTGGGAGAAGGAGCATCCCTCTGGTCCCTGCCAGCCTAATGGGAAGGGAGCTGCGAGGGGAATCTCAGCCCAGCTCTTAGTGGGAGAAACAACCCCAACACAAATGGGAAGCTGGCAGTTTCTCTCTCAGCTTGGGCTGGCTGTGCCCTTGCCAGCCCTGCACCTGCCTGTGCTGGCAGGGGGTTTCTGTGCCACCCACCAGCCCCCGTCCCCACAACTCCCTATGTCCCACCAGCCAAAGAGCCCCCGCGGTGGCGGGCACCAGCCACACCGACTGTATCCTCACTCCGAGAGCAATAGCTGACCCCAGGGCGGTGCCTCCTCCCTCCAAAGCACACAGGCCCTGCCCTGGCCCCAGAAGCACACGATGGGCATGTGGCCAAGCTGGTCTCACTCATGCCCTGCAAGGCTGGGAGCACCAGGCTGTCCAGTGCTGGCTCCCCGAGGAGGTGACCCTGTGCTTGGCGCCTGTCCTTGTCTCTGTCCCACCGCGGGGACAGCCCTGCCCCTACCTCCCGGGAGATGCTGTGAGGCTGAGTGAATGTCCCTAAAGCACTTTCAGTTCTCCAGTGAAAGGCAACGCTGCTGCTCACCTGCCGTGCCCAGCCCTCCAATCCCATCCCACTTAGGAGCTTCCAGGAAGTTACTGATGATTCCCAAAAACCAAGGTGTCTTCAGCAGCCTGGACAATCAGGTGGCAGGTGCACCCATAACCTGCAGAATGCTGGGCTCTGGAGGGACCCCAAGGCCATAGCTCTGTGTTTCACTGTGCTCAGACAGCCCAACCATGCCCTGTCTGGGACTGTCACCGCGGCGCTCTGGGTGCCCAGCACGCTGCTGTACATAGAGGCAGTTGCATCCCAAATGGACCTTTCGCTGGAGGAACACCCCACCCCAATCTATGCAATCCAGGGGGGCAGCTCACCCGCCACATCAGCCGCCTGCGATTCCCTTTGGTGCTCATGCATCCATGCAGCCGGAGCAGTGGTGAGAGCAGAAGAACCAACAGGACACTGAGCTCCGTCCCATCCCTGGCCCAGGGTGCTGGTTCAGATCTCTGCTGTGACTCCCATTCCCTCCCAGCCCTCGGGAAGAGGCAGGTTGGTGTGTGCACCTGGGAATCCACACGCACAAGCACACATATCTGACATCTCGGCCATAAGCAGTGCCCGGATTTCAGATGGATTTTGCCCAGCGTGCTCTGCTGATGCTCAGGATGGGTCCTGGCACGGGGAGGTGAACAGGAAGTGGCCAATGGGTGACTGAGATGGCTGAAACATATCTGCTTCCCAGGGCTGGAGCCTTGGCAAGGGCAGGAAAGCTGCAGGAGGGAGCACACACCTGCAGAATCTGTGGGCAGCACCAACTGTGAAGCCACCACTGTTCTCCTGCCACAGAGACAGGAGAGTGAGGGAGCCCCTGGGTATGAATTCACCTGCTCAAGGCATCCCTTCCCCAGGGCAGGAGAGGAGTGGAGAGAGGGCACCAGGAGGAGACTAAGCAGCTGTGCATGGAGACAATGGAAAGGTCTTGCAGCAGTGGTGGGATATGTGGCTTGGAGCACAGCGGAGGGAAGGAAGGCTCCCAGCAGAAACAGCTTTGCCAGGGATAGGAAGATGGTCCCACAGCCCAGGGGACATGTAGGGACCCCACATGCCAGGGGACAGGAGCCTGTGCTGTGGAGCCCCAGGGTAAGGAGGGACACTGTCCCCACTCCCCAGTGCCAAGCAGCCTGTGGCCAGCACTTCTCCAGCCACCCCACCCATCTCACTGTGCCCTTCCCAGGCCCTTGGGGTCACCCCCAGTCCAGCCACCGCAGCAGGACCATGGGTGCCCTCCTGTGCCATGAGCCCCTCAGAAGCATGGGGAGCGAGGAGCAGCTGGGCTCCAGCTTGCAGAGCTGCATGGCACCAGTGGGCCTGTTCCCCCCCATTGTTCCAAAAAGCCTGTGCTGGAGCCATGGCTGCTCCTTGCCCCTCACTAGTGGAGTCCTGATGCACTCCTGTTCTTGGCACTTTAACCCTGTGAAAGCCATTCCTTCTAGTAACAGTAATACTGCAACGAGCTGCGTAAGAAACCCCCGTTATGGCATCCCCCTAAATCCCCTCCTGCTCTCCAAAGCATTTACTGCCTTTGACTTAGCACATGCTGTACTAGGAATAGGGATAGTCCATAGCGCTCGGTAATGTGTGCCCCTCTGTAAATAACCTTGGAGTGATGTGAAGTTTGATTCAAAAACCAGAAAAAAAAACCCCAAAATGGAATATCCAGATTCTAGGGACTTGGCCAGTACCCTGCTGTAATGTTCATTGTATATTTTTTTGATGTACTATAACTGTTGGGAAAAAAAAAAAAAAAAGGAAAATATTTTGAGAACCGAATCTCGTCGCTTTATTGTGTTACTCAGTAAATAAAAGGAACAAGTATAAACACAATGGGGCTTTTCATCAGTTCTTTTCCTACATCCAGACTACCTGAAGGAAACAAGTGTTGCTGGGTAGGACTGGGGCACCTGTGCCTTGTCTTACGGTGGTTCTGAGAGTAGGCAGCATTGTGACAGGTGGGCAGTGAGAGCTGCCATAGCCCAAAGCATCTGGGATGTGCAGGTTAAGTACAGTCCCAGCTCCTCCAAAGATCTAGGTATGCAGGTAAAGCACAACCTCATCTCCTCCAAGCTCATGGCTGAATCTGCAGTCAGGAAGAGGAGGGCTGGAATGGTGGATTTGGGCACCCTGCCCTCACGAACAGCACCTGCCCTGCTCTAGGCATTCCCTGGGGCAACATGCCTGAATATTATAGTGCATAAAGGAGCAGTGAACACTGCCAGGGTAAGGGACAACCTGCCAGGGAGCAGCATAGAGCCACCTGGGCCAGGGTGAGGACAGCTGCTTGGCTGGAGGCAGGGCCAGCGAACAGGCTCTGCCCACATGTTATCAGGAAATAGAAAAAGAGGGAGTTGTTCCCTCCAGATGTGGAGCTGATCCCCACATTCCAGCCAGCCTGTTCTGTGCCTCTGTTCCACTCTCCCAACCTGCACCTGAGAGCAGAAGGGGTCACTGAGTGAATCCTGACCTTCCAGTAGCACCTCTGCCAGCTGCAGGGGCTGGGCAGGGAGAGGAGTGGTTCCTGTCCTACTGTCTCTCTCATCTGCCAGGACCATCCGTAGCCCTGGGATGATTGTTCCTCCTGCCACCTGCTTCCCACAGGCTCCCTGACACCGGACAGGACTCAGCAGGAGGTGTGGGCAACAGAAGCAGGAAGGTGAGGAAGAGGAGGTGGCAGTGTAAGGGAGGGGAAGCAGGCTCAGCCATCCACAGATCCGCTGCCCTTGTTCTTGCGGCTCAGGGGAAAGGCAGACTTGCTCTGTGGCTGTGTCATCTTGCTGGCCAGGTAGATGAAGGGCTCGATCAGCGTGCGCCGGTCAGCCACGGACACCTCCCACAGCTTCACCTTCTCACCCTTGGCCCAGTGCTGAGCTGCATCATGGTCCACCCGGCGCTGCTCCTGCAGGTCACACTTGTTGCCCAAAACTACAATGGTGACCTGTTCCAAAAGGGTGAGAAGGGCCTCTGACGACCAACCACGGAGCTGCAGGGCTGGCTGGCTCTGCCAGGGAGACCCTCAGTGGTAGGCCTGGCTGTGCCACTGAGTCCCTGTCCACGTCAAGGCCTTTTGAAACCAAATGATCTCAGGGCTCCCTTCCCGTCCTGCTGGGGTCTGTGTGTCCCAAACCAGCCCAAAGTGGAAGGAGCTTTGAGCACATGTTCAGAGAGCATCCCAGGAGACAGCCTGTTACTGCCAGGAGTCTCACAAATCAGGGATGCATCGATATATTGTGACAAGCTGGAAAAAACAAAGGCGAGAATCTGCCGCAGGGGAGCAGATCCCACTCCGCAGCCCCTTCTCCCGGGGGACTCACCTCCTTCTTGTCCTTGGACTTGTCGATCTCCTTCTTGAGCAACTCGACACGCTTGAAGGACTCCTTGCTGTCAGTGCTGTAGACCAGCACGTAGCCGTCGGTGCAGGAGAAGCAGTGCTTGGGCAGCTCCAGCCCGTCGCGCAGCCCTCGCGTGTCGTAGAAGCGCACCTGCTCCCGCACGCCCCGGTCCGTCTCGATGGAGCCCACGTAAATGTCCTCCTGGGTCTCGATCATCTCCGAGCCTGGCGGGGCGAGCAGGGGCCACGTGGGAACCCGAGCGCGCTGTGCCCTCCCCACCCACGGCCGGTGTGTCTGGGGGCGAACAGGGACAGGCCTGCCCGGGGGAACCCCACTGCCCAGGGCTCGACCTGCCCGCTACACCCAGGGCCGCCGCCTCCCGGGGGAGCCGCACTCACCGACCACATGGTTCCCGTAGAGCAGCTGCTCCAGGATGGAGGTTTTCCCGACCGAGGCCTGCCCGCACACCACCACCTTGCAGCTCTTGCCCATCCCGCCGCACCGGGGCGGAGGCGGCCGCGCCTCACCGGCGGGGCGGCTCCACAGCGCCCCCTGTGGGCGGGAGGACCGCGAGGCCCGGCGCTGCCATGCGCCGGGAGGGGGCACGGTATAAGCCCCGCCCCCAGCGGGTCAAGTCCCGCCCCCTCCCGGTACCGGCCCCGCCCGATGCCGCCGCCGGGCCCCTCC